>LQRL01173778.1:0-15869 GCA_001703475.1 Hydroides elegans
CATATGATGTTGAAACTATCTGGATTTGTGTAGATTTCCTTTAGAAACATGAGCATATTCTTGTAGAAGATTGATAGAGTTGCAAGTGTATGTTGATTGTTATCATCCTATATAATGATTTTATTAATATTTCGTTTTTGTGCGACTTGAGAACGTCTGAAACTGAGGACTAGAGACTGTTCTCCGCACATTGACCTCTGCAGATTAATTCGTTATTGGATCAATATTTTGATCAATAATCATACGAGTACATTGTGGTTCCCATAGCTCAATGCATTGCAGTGCGCAGTTGCTGGATACGCACAGCAAGCTTTATGCTATGTATGTAACCATTTGAAAATTGTTTAAGCGGTGATTACTCGATAACATCGAAATGTTAGTTACTACGTTGCTTTTGCTGTTAAGTAATTCGAAATGTCTTCAGTTTTGAAATTCACAATATATCAAATCAAGCAGTTTGGCGCAAAATATCGTATGTTTCTTTTGCTGATCTTTTTTAGAAATGTTGTTATTCTCCCCAAAATTAACCCTGCTTCATTTTGTTTGCGCATGAATTTAGCCTATTATATGGGCTTTCCGCCAGAGCTTTTAGCCCTAGTTTTTAAATAAAATCCCTGAAAAAAATTCGCTCGCGGCTACGGCGCTCGCATAATGTTGAGAAATCCTAAGACGTGTTTCGTGTTGCGCCTTCAGCGCTCGGTTGTTGACCAACTTCAATCATAGTTTTAAATTAAGAACCAGTCTGGTTATGACCAGTATCGCTTTGATTCAGGGGAAAAATAGGGAAATTGATACAGAATGGAGACTGGCCATACGAAAAAAACAGGAAATGGATGTGCTTTACAACAAAATATCGTTTTTTGGGTCAATCTGAAAATCCCGCACCAAATTTACAAAATCCCGCAGTTTTCTGAATTGGGTGCGGGATTTCCAGCACTTTTTCGAATTTGCAGATACAGCCCTGCAATAATCCCCTAACCACTGGTTGAATATATAACTTATCGAAAAATAAGCCTCTGAATGAATTGATAGGTAAAATATGATATAAGCTATCAATTGTATATTCTTCAAATGAATGATATATGTGTTTTATATTTGTAGGTTGATTCTTTCAATGAGAAGTTAAAATCATGGCCGACAGCCCATATGTATCATCAAGCTCCGCTTATGGGAGCCCGAGGGTGGTTTTAAAAGTGCCAGACATATCTGCCGGTTTAAACCACTCAACAATATCCGTTTCCGACAGTGACCCCTGCTCCCCCGTCGGAACGATTTATAAAGACATCACTAAAACGTTGACACCTAAGAATCACTTTATTCGACCAGTGAAACAAGTTAAGCCATCAGAAACTGTCATGAGGAAAGTTAACCTGTTATCATCTGATGATAGCAAACGCGAAAATGTTGAATATAAGGAGAACACTGAATACCGACGGATACACAATGTTGAACTGAATTCACAAAGTACATTACACGCACAAAACAAAGTCCCTGCTGCATCCACATCATTTGCAGAATATAATAGACAAAAGTATCTTAAAGAACATGTGATTCGTAACAGTCCCCTCACATTTTATTCCGCACCAAATTACGGTCCCGGTCCATTGTACCAGAGCAACGTATTGGAGACATCTCCAGAGGGGAACCATCGCTTCATTTATCCGACATCATCTATGCTTTGCGTGCCGGATAATGAATTAAAATTCGCCAAAGAAAAATCTCCGCGTCCCCTGCAGACACCTTCATTGATCACCGATGAATCTGTTTTCAACTTTGCAAATGTCGTTCCACAGCCGAATAGCACTGCTTCACCCTTTGTGAGTAGTAGTGGTTATAGAAGTGCCGAAATGATGTCTCCAGAAAATGCATCGACTTTGACCGCGGATTCACAGGGTTCACATGTGCACGGAAAAGGACACGAACCGCACTTGAATCGACTAACACAGCAATACAGTGATATATCTTCTGATGATGAGCCTGTGAGAAAGAAAACCGTCCATAAAGGTGATGGCATGAAGACGCAGCAGACAGATAAGAATACAAAGGGTAAAACGAAGAAAAGAAGAAAAATCGCTCGAAACAAGAAACAAAGCCCAATAAGTTCACCAGCAACCAGTGGAAAATTGTCAAATGTTAAACTGGCCAGAGCGGATACGCACGGATGCTCTGAGCTTATTATAAATCAACAATCAGCAACGCCTAATGTGTACATTTCGAACTCACCACAAAGCAGCTATGATACGACGACACCATGCCCTGAGACTCATAATCCTGTTTCATACCAACATATTCTCCCAAACCGATATATGCAGAATGAAGTCATAAGTAACGCATGTGTCCGTCTACATTCAAATACAATCGTGCCCTTAAACCAGTTGACACCGACGTTTCAAGCGAATCAGCTGCAACAGTATGTGACTGCGATACCAAATATGCAGTCTATTTTACCAACAGTGGCTCCTGTACAAAACGCGCAAAATGTGCAACTTTGTAATGGACAGTATGTATTGGCACCATATACTCAACCGCTTTATCCGCCTATTTCAGTGCAAAACAATGTTCTTCAATTGTTTTCTGTCAATACCATGCAGTCGAATGTAATAGCATCGGGATCGAGTTCCACTGCGGTTCCGTGTACTATTGGTGCTGCGACTCCAGTCACCGAAAATTTAGAGCGTAATCTCGATCAAACGCAGCCAATAGTAACGCAAATTCAACCCACCATGTCTTCAATGCAAAGCAGTATAACTGGTCCATCAGGTATTGTGGAATCATTGCCTTCATATTCAACAAGTGTACCGCCCAGTCAGCAAATTGCACAAACGGGTAGTCATGAACAGAGTACTCCACCGATTCCATATTCATCAAGTATACAGTCCAGTCAGATAAGTACACAAGCAGATGTTGTTGGGAAGTGTCGCCTTTCGATTCCTGCTCGACCAAATAGGGCGAGCACAGCAGATAGTTTAAAACCACCACCAACACAGCAGAAAATGGTATCATTGCTGCCCAAGAGAAACATACAGCAAGACGAACCAAAAATAATTGACCTTACCAGTGAGTTTAGCGCTAAATAATTGAAATGGTTCATAAAATAAATTATAATGATGTCAAAAGAATATTTCTTTCTATATTGAATTGCAATTATTATATAAACATTATTTTAACAAATCCTAATTCTAATGAGCCATTAATACATTCTTTTCAATTATAATCTCTTTTGTATATGTGTTTCCATTATGTGCAGTTGATAATTCGTATGTTACGTCCTTAGGTAGTATCAATTAAGGGATTCGTGTGTTTTAACTGAATGCCTTTTTTCGTATTTTTAGATGAAAAAGAAAGAAAGGACGAAACGGAGACTGTCATTGATCTTGGCGAAGAATTCTTATTGGAGCCGCCAAAAATAAACATGTCTACCATAAACCTCCGTAAGTTGATTATCTATATTTCTTGTATACCTTAATTACTGCTTGGTTGCAGCTTCATCTGTGGATCTTCAGGTCCCTCCCAGGCCTCAAAGCGCATTTCGACGATATGGGACTATGCACACTACCTGGGTCGTCGATGCGGTTGATCACTCCGCGTCTCCACAGATGGGCACGCTTGCTCTATTCCGTTCCACCTCTCCTCACTTCTTCTCTCAGTTCTATATGGAGGTTTCCCATGATGTTTTTCCCCGGCCAGTTTTCAGGGTTCCACCAGCCAACTTCTTCCTTGGACAACCAACACGACCAGAAGTTGTCGCCTGGCACAGCCTCCACTATTGTTGATTTGGCCTTCATTAATTCGTGTCTATATCTAGGAACGCATTCATATTTCCTGCGTATATTAATTATTTTGATTAGTGTCTGCTTGAATTTTCGGGTGTCGAATCTTGAAGTCTGTGATTTATCGAAATGTGATTGATTATAAATTGTAACGGATATTACAATTTGATAGCCTATGTCAGCAGTGAAATAATACAATACATGTAATGAATATCTTCAGAATTGATATAAGATTGATTTTAATTATTTGTTCTAATAAGTATGGTGTCTTAATTTTTGGTTTTTAGTCCGATCTGATCCAAATTTCCGAAGCGTCGACGACATCAAGTGTCTTCAAATAGGGCAGTTCAAGGTCATTTTATATCAAATATAGAATTCATAAGTATTGTTTTCGTAATTCTAACTTATGCTTCATCACTTACAGCTTATGTAACAAGTGAACATTTCCGTTAAAAGTTTTGAAATAGCCTTGATCGGAATCTTCTTTCTAACGAAAAAAATCAAGTTCACACACCTTTATTAAATAGTTCACAAAATAATAATCATGAAAATTATAATAAGTCAAGCTCTTAAAGAAACAAATTTGTGAAAAAAAGGATATGTATCGCTTTTTATCATTAACAAACTTATCTTATGTTTTACTTCGCAGTACTTGCACAACATTGACACACAGTTTGCAAAGATGAAAATCAACTTCTCAAAATCGTGAGTGTCACAATGCATGATCAGAACCTTTGAATTTCCTCACCAGTTCACGTAACGTGAAATATCAAAATTGAGTTTGGATTGCGGATAAATAAAGACATAAACTCTGGATTGGATCGGTTTATTTTTCTGTATATAATTTCTAACGGATTTTCTTCAAATTTAGTTTGAAGAGTTGCGTCTTTTAGATGTGCCGGTAGATGTGCCTTTTGACCATTTCGGTCAAAAACACCCGACCGGAAGTTGTCAAACTGGGCAGAATAGCCAAAAAAATAGTGGTTTTCATAGAAAATATATTTAAAATATACAAAAAAAAAACATACCCCTTCGAGTTTGGGGGCGGTTGGGGCCTGCTCGTGTTTCACAAATACTTCCTTGTCATTATAGAAAAACTTAATACCGTTTTATTTTGTATGTTTTGTATAAGAACAGAAAATCAATTGTATACGCGTGATTTTCATCCAAAAAATCTCAGATTGACTCAATGAGTCTGGCCAACTTGATTTAAAAAACTTGGACCAATGATATATTTGTAATTATATTCGCAGGCTGCTGACGTATGAGCTGGAGCTGATCCGTTCACCAGAGGACCGTGAACAACTCAAATGTCCTTTTGGTCTCATCGAGGTCCATTTTGCCAGCATTTGTGGCCTAGGTGTTCGCAACTCTTCTACAATTATCATTGGTAAGTTTATAATTGAAAAAAAAAAAATAATAATGAAATTTTACATTTGTAGACTCTATTGGAATGTATACTGAGTTTCTATTTATTCTCCTGCCATTTTCATAAATTACACCATCGGAATTTATTGCGTGGAATTCAAGTTGCAATGGCTGCATAAATGGGCTTGTATAGGCGGGAAGACCGATGTGCGATTTCCAAATCCATGTTCCCAAATTTATCCTTTGCTTTAATATTTTGCCAAAACATCTCTAAAAACGATGACATTAAATTGCCTATGTCTTCCCTTCTTTAAAAAAGCCCAGGCGTCCTATTGATGTACCTTGGTTGTCGCTTTATGATGAAAATAAAAACCAATTTAAAAACGGAAACGATACGTTGCCAACACTGAATTAAGCGTTTTGTTTTAAGTATTGCCAATTTTAAAACAAAATGTTGGTTTTGCTTCATGTTATTTGTTTGTATTTCCAAACACGGCCCCCATGATGTACCACGGATGTACCTAGAGTAGGTAACCACTCCCAATTTATTTCGAAATTCCAAAGGTTAAAGCTTAACTATATCTTTATAGGCTTTATAGGCTTTATTTAATTTGTTTGTTTTCCAAAGAGGTCGACTCAGCCCCCAGTATGTACCTCGGTTACCGCCTGTGTGACTCTGAAGGGAACCTCGTACCCAACCAGAACGGCGTCTACAACCGACGAAGGACGGCCGATCTCACTAGGGGTCAACTGGCTACCTGTGCTTTCCACCAGGTAAGAGCTTTTATGCTTTTGATTTGACTCTGTATTCGGATATTCTCCGGTGATTGATTTGACATGTAGTTCAGGGGCCATGTATAGGCCTGTTAATCGTTTCGGAGCCCCATGCTAAACAAAACAGTAACGCAATGTTTTTTTGCGCTCATGCTTGTCATACTTAATTTATGTTTGCTTTATTTTGTTGTCTTAACATTTTCCCTTGAATCTGCAGTTTTAATGCTAAGGTTTGTGTGTCTAAATGCACTATATAGAAAATGCATTTCTTTAACCCAATGACCTTTAACCTGTTTGACTCATTAGGTGACTTTCAGAGCAAACATAGCATTGCGATGTCTGATGGAACTTGCAAAGCGACGCCAAAAGTTCGCTCAATTGCTTCTGCAACCTCTGTCTTTTAACCACGACAAACCCATCCAGTCCAAAGACAAGGCCATATGTAATCACCCATAGTTAAATGCGTTTCTGTTTTGTATTAACCAGGTCGCGTACGTCCCTATTTATAGGGATGCGTCCCTATAAATAGGGGCGCCCCTATATATAGGGACGCGTCCCTATATATAGGGACGGTTGACGGCAAAATAAATTCGAATATTTATGCTATTGTTTGAATTTATTTATACAAATTATAAATATATCAATAAAATTTTCTATAAAAAAAATGCATATTTTGGTAAATGTTATGGAAATTTGGCGAATTTTTATAAAAGCTGATTTTATCAGCTTTTTAACTTCGGCGTGATTTTCGATAGGGTTTGTACGGACGAGATCTGGGCTATCCTTCAATGGATTTCGTTTTAATTTGGCACATAGAAAGAACATATATGGGAGTTGTAGTAAGACGAATTATTTTTGAAACATCTCAAAAAATAAAATTTTGGCGAATTTTCGAAAAATGGTGATTTAGGGACTTTGCGGGATTGTTGATGGTAGTTTGTACGAATGAGATCTCAGCTATCCCTTGATGGATTTAGTATTGCCTCGGCACCTGGAAAGAACCCATGTGCTTAGGTGGGTTATTCTTTGAATTTGCTCAAAAGTTTAAACTTGGCGAAGTTTTGAATAATGTTGATTTTGGGACTTAGGCACATAGAGAAAGATTACTCGCATAGCGTGATATTTTGAGGACTACGCATATGTTAGGAAAACGTTGTTAGAAAGACGTTGTGAGAAAGACGTTGTCAGAAAGACGTTGTGAGAGAGACGGCGTAAAAAAGACGTTGTGAGAAAGACATTGTAAGAAGGTCGTTCCTCCGATGGATTCTGTTGATCGCCTTATTTAATTGCCTATAATTTCCAATTTTCAACTATTGTTAAGGTAGCTGAGGACTGATCTACTTGTTAAATTTTATATATATCAAAATTTTGAACGGTTATTGAGGTTGCTGAGAACTTGTCTACTTGTTTTTATCAAAAAAATATATACAAATAACACATGCTTCGAATGGACATCGAGAAAGATTCTATTCAACATTTCGGCGCTTAACTTTATACTTAATTTTATCATAATTCAACCTTATCCTAGCTAGTGTCACTCCCACAGCTTGTTATGTATCGATATATATAATTTAATATTCACCCATTATGACTATGAAATAACCTATCAGCTAACATTTTGGTCAGGCCCCTATATTTTTCGACATTTGTTCCGAATTTATGCTAAAGTAAAGGCCTGCCCTCACCCTAAGCCCTTTAAGTATACACTGTTTAAATTACTTTCCCAAAAGAAAGCAGGTTATCGCTCAAGAAAGTTTAAATACCAATTCATATAGCCTGATAATCTTAATGTTGATAGGGGTGATTCGATAAAGCCTTCTGCAGAAAAAACGCAGAATAGAAATTTTATGAAATTTTCTCAACAGATTTTAGGATATATTAGCTTGATTTTCCATTCTAATTTTTTTCGCGAAACCATTGGTTCAAAAATTATCAATCAACATTATATGTTAACTGGCTTAAAAACGCATTCTTTTGACAGTAACTCATTATAAAAGACTTTATATATTTATTAGTTGTGCTCAATTTATTATAATTTTTTTATATGTTAAGCACCACTATATGCGTTTTATGATTATATAAATGAAATATTGGAAAAATACATTTATCTTGGTTTTATTTATCTTTGAAAAATATATATCATTAAAATATACAAAACCACCCTAGCGCCCCTATAAATAGGGACGACCGTCCCTATATATAGGGGCGCCCCTATAAATAGGGGCGCCCCTATTTTTAGGGACGTCTTTCACCTGTTAACCGATAGATAAGTGCATGATGTTTACTCATATTTTACAGATATCGGAGCAATGAACAAGTCGATTGCAGAACGGATCCAAATATAAACGTTTATCTAATAAAATGTGATAAATAAATCAGTCTTGATTTTGTTATCCCCCGTGAAACGGAGGGATATAGGTTTGTACTTGTCCGTCCGTCCGTCCGTCTGTATCACCCTGAGGGTGGGTGTCTTGTAGACATCATATCGCCATTAATGGACGTGCCTAGAGGTTTTTTCTCTCCACATTCGATACAAACAAGGATTATAGATGTGCAAAGTCAAGGTTTCCTTTTAATCGACGTAAAATTGTCGGAATTACAGTCCTCTGAACTTAGTCGAAATTATGGTGTCTTGTAGACATCACATCGCCATCCCTGGACGTGCCTAGAGGTTTTTTCTCTTCATATTCGATACAAACAAGGATTATAGATGTGCAACGTCAAGGCTTCAGTTTGATCGACGTAAAATTGTCGGAATTACAGCCCTCTGAACTTAGTCGAAATTCATGTTTTATTTGCGCTTAGGGTGGGTGTCTTGTAGACATCACATCGCCATCACTGGACGTGCCTAGAGGTTTTTTCTCTTCATATTCGATACACACAAGGATTATAGATGTGCAACGCCAAGGTTTCCGTTTGATCGACGTAAAATTGTCGGAATAACAACCCTCTGAACTTAGTCAAAATTCATGTTTTATTTGCCCTTAGGGTGGGTGTCTTGTAGACAATACATGACCATCACTGGGCGTGCATATCTTTTTGCTTCACTGGCCGTGTCAGTTGCCTCTCAAAATCATTTTGGATGTGCTATATGAGCTCGTGCTTATAAAAGCATATTTTCTTTGATTTATAAATTGAGGATACTTTTGCCAACTGGTCTCGTCAGTTCAAGAGATGTCTTCAGAAAGAAGTAAGCGATGATGCGAGATGTTACTCTGTTTTTCTTTCATCCCATTATCTTATTTATTCGCAAAATAGTACGTTATTTCCAAGGTTAATTTTAGTAAAAACTGACCATCCTGCATCTACGAATTAATCACGGGGGATCTAAGGTCACTGACCTTCTAGTTTGGTTAACCAACACCTAATTTGTTTTTTTAAAAGTTTGAATATATTTAAGCAGAAGAGAGGCAGCGACAAAATAAATATTTCAAGACGTTATTACCAACAGTTAAAATGTTTTTGTCAACAGTTTTTGTCAATATAATTATGGTGATGAGAATTATTATCTTCAGGGTGACCACCAATCAGGGAAAAAAGGGAAATCAGGGAAAAATCAGGGAATTTTTTTAGCAGAAATAAAATCAGGGAAAAATCAGGGAATTTCGAAATTTGAGGATAAATCAGGGAAAAATCAGGGAATTTGATTTAAGTGAATCAGGGAAATCAGGGAAAATTGGAAAAATTCATTGATACTTGTATTCACATGTTTCACAAGATTTAATATACAGGGTGTCAAGCGCTCCTACTTTCTTCTATATTCTCCTATATTTTGGGGGTCTCCTACTTTTCTCCTATATTTTAGGATAATCTCCTATATTCTCCTATATTTTCGTCTTCACATTATTATTTGTTATCTAAATCGCCCAAAATAGGGTTTGTTTGATTATTCAAATGCATATAATGTTGATTTTTGTGGTCCTGAAAATCGTCTTTAGTAGTTTTTCTTTTCATTTTGTTTTCACTTCCGCGAAAATTTCGTTCTATATTAAATATTCATTAATTATTGTGGGTTCTCTTATAAAAAAATCGCTCGCGCCTTCGGCGCTCGCATATTTGATAGTTACCTTAAAATGCTGGCTCGCGTCTTTGACGCTCTGATGTAAACTAATTATTGTTCTTGTTTGCTATGATGTACCAATTTAAATCTTGGATTAGGGAGAAAATCAGATGAAATCAAGGAAAAAATAGGGACTCAGAAACTGACTTGTCACCCTGTTCATTGTTGCATTCGGACTGCGCCATCGAGGCGAATGATGCAGAGAAATTGACACGGGGGCCCTTTCAAAAAGAAGTGCTACCGCGAGGGTGCAATGATTTTCTCTCAAGTGCTGTTTTCTGGAATAGGTGCACCCGAATATCAAATCAAGATGTCACATATTTTCCCATGTTTTAGGTCAAACTCTCCTATTTTCTCCTATATTTCAGTTCAAATCTCCTATATTTCTCCTATATTTCAGGTCTAAATCTCCTATATTCTCCTATATTTAAGACCTAAATCTACTATATTTTCGCCCATCTCCTATATTTTTTGTGTCACTAGTCGCTTGACACCCTGAATATATGACTACGTTTGAAAGGCTATTATTCATTATTAATTTAGGCTAAATTGTACCGTAATTTTCAATATTTAATACGAATTTTTCATCAAAATCAAGCCTTATCGGGGGTGTGTATTATAAGCGGAAAGGTCGCATATGATTATTTTCAATGGGATTTTCGTTATATATCAATCTTATTATTTGCGTATTTGGTGAAAACATAATGCGGCATATTTAACATAAAAATCTCTACAATACTTGTATACCGAATTAAAGAAGTTTTACGAGACTGTATGGGGTGAGTTATATATCATTTGTTCAAAACTGAAGTTGAAGCGAAAATAAACAAAACTATTTTCAAACTCGGGTGGGTATTCGATACGGAAATATGAATAATTTCGAATTTTGAGGCGAAAATAAGCAAATGATGGTTGCGATTGCGCTAGTAATGACTATCGTCGATATTTATTATAATAACAAAGGTTCAATTAGATTCTATACGAACATTTATTACTATAACTTTTCACGATTTTACATAGGCAGTACCTAGGGCGGTGATGCAAAACGATGTTGATTCTGCTGTCCCGGCGGTCTGAAGTTTCCTCGTAGCTCAGAGCTCCCCTAATAGTCGGATTATTCAAACGTGCCCCCGGTCCCGCGACACCAAAGTGTCCTTGTTGCGGCTGTTGCCCAACCGGCCGTGGTTGACTATGAAAAGCATTGTTCGGTTGGTTTAGGGCGGCGCCTTGTTGTTTAAATCGCACTTTGAGGGCAAAAGTCGGGTTGTATATTATATACGGGTGCGCATTATATACGGAAAATAGCGATAGTTGATAGCAGTTCAGGTTGAGTTATGCTTGTTGGAGGCTATTCTTCTGCCTTAATTTTTTAATATAGCTGAAATAAAGCTGAAAATATTGCGGTCGTCAAATGTTTATTCTACTTATTTGAAATGCTATAGTTTTTAAGCTCAGATGCAAATGGTTTTCTAGCTGTACGTTTTGTATTGGTTGTAGTTTGTTTCAGTTGAGCGTAGTTTGTTAGAGGCCTTAGGTATTAGCTTTTAATTTTGTTAAGAGATGGAGTGGCTCGAAGCAAACAAAAGATTTAAAAAAGCGTATTTGGAAATAAAGATTTTCATTCGTTTTGAAAATGCAGTATTATTTATAGCGATGATGTTCACAATGGAAGTATGATTCCTCTTTTATTCTAAGCGTTAGGTGCCACACGCATTACCTATATGTAATCGCCTTTATATGTCATGTAGGAACCCTTGGGAAAATTACTAAAATCAGGGAAAATTCAGGGAAAAATCAGGGAATTTACACATCACTTTTTGGTGGTCACCCTGATCTTAGTTTCTAAAAAGCACATCTTGATTCGTACATTAGTATAGATAATCGTTCCAACTTTGTTTACATTTGATGATTTAATTCGTGATGTACTGTCAAAACATAATTGTAAAATTAAGGCTTAAAAAGTAACAATATTGATCATCCTTTGTACTAAAACAAACAAATAACGTTAAGAAAATCAAATTTTACAAGATTTGTCCTTTTAAAAAATATTTTCTTTAATTAAATATCGATTTTTGTGTTGCAGTTCAAACTTTGTTAAGTTAGATAATTTAACTTGTGATGTACTGTTAAAACATAATTGTATAATTAAGGCTTAATAAATAACAATAGTTAACATCTCTTGAACTAAAACAAATAACGATAAACAATCAATTTTTGGGTCATTATAACAAGATTTGTCCATTTGGCTTCTAAAAAAAACTTTCTTAAATGAAAAATGCGTGTTTGTGTTGCAGTTGAAGCTGTGGACATGAAGACGTATTTCATGGAACATTTGAGAGACGTCGCTGAGACGGAAGAAGTCAAACGTGGATCTCACAAAACATTGCACGTGAGTTTAGCTCTTTCGTTAATATCCTACTTCTGCTGGATTCGCTTTCGAATTCCGAGTGTAGACTATAGACCTATATCCTTTTGATCAAAATGATAAACCTGAGATTCGGCTTCACTTAATTGGTCCGGCAACTTCATTTTCAAGAATGAATATATACGTTTAAATGTTGACATGCTGTATTAATATGATTTTAGTTTGGTGACCCAAGTTGGTGATCGGATATAGCTTGAATGCTTGTGTTGTAAGTGACGTTATAACAACATTCAATCAAAAAGCAATACTTAATCAATATAATTATATAACTTGATGTCATAACCAAATAAAAATACTTAAAAAAGAGATAAAACTATATTTTAATGATGTTATCAGGTCTGCGCATGCGTCCATGGTTGCCATCTCTCCCGTTGCGGCTGCGTAGTGCGCGAGGCACCCTGTAAGGAGCAGTGCAAATGCGTGCGCCGCGCCAATTGCCAGAACCCACTCAATACGCTGCATAACATGGGGTTTAGATTGGCGCAGTGCTATGGGGATGCATGCTTCCTTAATATGATCTATACGGTGAGTAGACATGGGTTTTACACTTCTATATGCAAGGAGCAGTGCAAATGTGTGTGTCGCGCCAATTGCCAAAACCCACTCAATACGCTGCATAATATGGGGTTTAGATTGGCGCAGTGCTATGGGGATGCGTGCTTCCTTAATATGATCTATACGGTGAGTAGGTTCGTGAAAGAGACTAAAAATACATTTTGTGTATATTGGGCGTGTATTCAAAAAAAAAATGCTGATCCAGAGGCACAAAGAAGGTGCAAGCCTATAGTGGATTATGTAGATCAGCGCATGTGTCCAAACAGGCTAACCGTTTTTCAATAAGATCCTCGCAATTATCTTTGTAACGCACTTATTTTTCTGGAATATAAATGGGGGACGGAGTCGCCAAAATTTATTATGCCATGTCTTGAATTAAAAGCAAGGTCTTGACACAGGTAAATAAAGACAAGTTTCTAACGTGATACTATAATATTGTTTTTATGTACATGTATATGGTTTTTACCTAGCTTTATCATGCTCTTCTTACTCTTTCTTAGGTGAAACATCTTGGCAAGGTTCTGGTGGAACGTGTTGTTTACCCATGTTGCAATCACGAAGTGGTCATGTCAGAAACGGTACCTGGCCTCAAACCATGTCCCAATTGTGGCCCAAAACGCAGCTACAGATATTCGTGGTGTCTTGGTGAGTGACTGTGCTTGTGTGACATGCTGAACTGCTGTATACAAGTTTTGGATCTCGTTGCTACTACTGTTGTGTCATATCCTGTTTTTGTTTATTTATTCATTTGTTTATTAATTTATTTATAGACAATGCTTATATAGCGCTTTATAAAATGAAATTGCACATTGTCTTTGAACGGCATTTTTTTCTTCGCGGATGCTCATTACAAATAATTCATTTTTGACGATAATTCCTCCATAAAATGTTCGTTCTTGATATTCCTAGAAAGGAAATATCCTATATTTTCTACGCTTTCAATCAGCCAATTTGAAAAAAAAAATATTGAAAAAAAAAGATATATTAAAAAAAATAATAATATGTTGCAGGTCGGCTCCTTGACGAAGAGACGGAGAAGCGACGCCACTGTGTGCCATGTCGAAAGTGCGCTGGGCCCAATTTCTACCACTGCAAGGTTTGTCATATAATTAACTCAAAGGGCCCGGATTTCACTGCCAACGTCAAGATTCTTACTGGTTTGAATGTTATTACAATCGGTAAGCTGGGCTTTGCCATTGATCATCGGGGCTTCAATTTTATAACAAACGGACTCGACTTCGACACTATGAGCTCGACACTCGACTCGACACTATGAGCTTACAAATTGGCGGTCTTTGTGTTTATATTACCTTAGTCGTGGAAATCCTTTCGGTTTTCAAATAAAACTTCTAGTTTTGAAATACGATTTTTTTTTTAAAAATTGAAACTATTTTTAATGTAACACTTTGAAAAAGCTGCTATAACTATATCAATTGGTTCACCGACAGCTTATTGCTCTCTGAAAATCTATGATTATTTGTTGATTTTATAACTGTTCATTTCCAGATTATCAACCGATGTCACCCGATCGGCTTTGAAGCCTGTCCGTGCTATGGCATGGCCAGAAAGACGGCTCTGCAGGACTTTGAGAAAGGAAAAATCCACAAAATATCCAAAGCGGACATTACCAACAGTGTAACGATACAACCAATGGGGGAAGTATTTCCTGGTATAAATCCGCGAAGCATTACCAGCTCTACCCACACGTCTACTTCTGCTGGACAAAAAATACAGCAGCGAAATACAGATTCGGGTTTTCAAAGTGCTTTTAAGGCCACGCTTCCTACGGCAGTTGCAGAGGAATGCCCGATGAGGCGGCAACACGCAAATGACCGCAGCAGCAACCCAGTTGTTGGATCGTTCATTGCGAATAACACCCTGTCTGCTTTTACGCCGACAAAACCCTGTGTCACTAGACCGACTTTCGAGACGACATCTAAAGGCGGCGGCGATTTGAACAAAGATGCGGGTGATGGTACACACAATGTATCAACAGCAAACCGAGCGAAATGCCTGGAATCGAAATTCACTGGTCTCGTTGGGCAACCATTGCTATTGAGTTGCCTTACCACAGACATGTTACCAAGCACTCTAGCACACAATGATCAACCACAGACAATGTCACAAGGCCATATCAAACACAAGGACCCCCCTGAGACCCCATCTCTAGAACAATTCCCACGTTTAGTGAACCAAGCCAAAACGGATTTTATTATCTCGAATGACCCATCAAATCATGTATGTAGCGGCGACTCGGGAACAGTCAACGATCATATCAACAATGAAAGTGATACAGAATCGTATCTCCCCTTAATAGATGAAGACGGGTTTCCTGGATTGACCGGGTTCAATAACCAGGTTCTTGCCCAGCAGTTAGAGATGTTGCCTGATTTACCGGCGTTTACGGAAAGGACCGCTGGGACTGCATTTGATCTTGGGAAGCCACTTTATGAATCGTCGCCCATGCCGAAATGTTGAATGTACATTAAAAAAAAACTGTTTTTGTTTAAACATCAGTTTTAGGTTGTAAAATGTTAAGATTGTGATTACTGAATGTAAATATTGTGGATCGTCACCCATGCCAAAATGTTGAATGGATAATTGTTAAAAGCATGTGCTTTTCAAGTATTAAATTGTTCAGATGGAATGTCGATTTTTTACTGAATATTTAAGAACATGCATTCACGTTTTTCCGAACTGTAGAGGACGGTTAAGGTGGTGATGACTGAGTGTTTTATTAGCTATATTTGTGATGACTTTTATTTAAGCACTGTATACATTGAAATATAGAAGCCGTAACGGATCAATTCAATAATGTAATTATCCCCCGTGAAAACGAGGGGATATAGGGTTGAGCTTGTCCGTCTGTCCGTCCGTCTGTCTGTCCGTCCGTCTGTCCGTCTGTCTGTCTGTCTGT
>LQRL01173779.1:4766-19225 GCA_001703475.1 Hydroides elegans
TGAGCAAGAATTATAATGAAAACTTTATAGAATGTGAGCGCCGAAGGCGCGAGCAATTTTATATTGGAGAAATCCTAACAATAACAAATAGATGCTTTAAGAAAATTCGCTGACTTTTGTTCCCTGATTCATAATGAAACTCCCTGAATTTCCTAAAAGGTAACTTTATTTTTCCTGACTTTCCCTGATTTGAAAACGGGATTTTGAAATTCCCTGATTAATTGACCTGATTTCCCTAAGGCTGGTCACCCTAATATTACCAATATGGGAGATCGCAAACTATACGTTGGACTTTGATTGCATTTAATAAATGATGAAACTGGCTTTTAAATATTTATTTCGATTTCAGATTATAAGTTGTTGTCAGTCATTCGAGCGCCGTAGGTGGGAGCATAAATCTACACTTTTAATATTTCATTATATGATAATTAATTGTTCGGCAAGAATATTATTTGCCAAAAAATAAAAGCTTCGCCAATTTGGCGAAGGAGTTTCGGTTCACCTTCGCCAAATGGATTTTACCTTCGCCATTGGCGAAATGCGAAGGCTTATGTGCATCCCTGCATTTTTGAAAGTAACATTAATCAAACGAATGATTAAATGCTTAGAACGTTTCAGTTATTGTATGTGGCCGTACCCTTGATTGTATGGCTTTGGTTTTGTGGTGTCGACTTAAGTTGTCTTATTGGTGCTATATGACAAAAGTTTTATTTGGTAGAGTGCCTAAAAGAATAAATAAATTTACAATATTATAGACAGCTTCATCGATTTTTGCAGTTGAACATAATTTGCGTTTCCTTTCCAATTGGCAGATGCAACTTTTCTTTTACTCCATAGCTTGTAATCACTTTAATACATTCTGTTTATGTTTCAGCGTAAGAATATGGCAATGAACGACAACATCCTACAGATGTCGCACGAATGCGGCGTGAAAAAGGTCGTCTCCTGTTTATCGACATGCATCTTCCCTGACAAGACAACTTACCCTATCGACGAGACGATGGTATGTTAGGTTTATACTTATTTAGGAACTACTTGATAGCCCTCTTTATCTCTTTGGAAGCATTTTTTTTATAAATATCTCTTGAGTTGAAATAAATATCTTTGCCAAGCTTAAACGAACACTTCAAGGGATATTAAATACATTGTATTATCATAGTGACATTTTTCTTATTAATATCATTCATTTTTGTAGGTTCATAATGGACCACCACATGACTCAAACTATGGCTATGCATACGCCAAGCGAATGATCGACATCATGAATAGGTATAGTTTGCTTTATTCATGGGTGTACTTTAGCGGTCGCGTATGCGACTAACTTTTTGGCCAAATTATTTGTTAAGGCTTTTATTCAGAAACAATGTTATAGTTCGTACTTTTCCCAATACCGTTTAAGGTAATAGATCTTACATAGAATTTAATCAAGTAAACCATATCTTAACATATGCATATAATTTGTTTGATATTCCAGAGCATATCACAGCGATCACGGTTGCCACTTTACCTCGGTGATTCCAACCAATGTCTTTGGGCCGCACGACAACTTCAGCATAGAGGATGGACACGTGTTGCCCGGACTCATGCACAAGGTCTACCAAGCAAAGCGTACGTGGGCACACATTTTTTAAAAAGAAGTATATCTAGTTTTTGTGGTGCCTTACATGTGTGAAAATATATAAAAAGGTGAAGCAACTAAGCTGGGCAAAATAGTTTACTCTATGAATTATACTTTTTGTCAAAGCTTAAAATATGAATCATAGTGGGGATGTTAACGTATCTACAAATCTTGATACAATGTACGTCATATATTATTAAAGATGATTTTGATCGGGTTTATACCAATTAAGAGACTAATTGAAGAGTTATCTGTAGGGGAACCGTTTAAAAAAAAACAAATACTGGTGTGGTACTTTATGGTTGTCATGTTTGAACATTTCATTTTTATCACTATTCAGGCAACAACAAACCCTTGGTGATCTGGGGCACGGGTTCGCCTCGTCGACAGTTCATCTACTCACGTGACCTTGCGAGACTCTTCCTGTGGACGTTGCGCGACTATCCCGAAATCGATCCTATCATCCTTTCAGGTGAGAATAGTCCTTTTATTCGTGGTGTGCCACTGTGGCAGGTGTATTGATTATAAGTAAAGAATTTGAAATAATGCAAATTTATGAAAATAATATACTTATTTATTTTGGGAGCTGCAAACGAGTCAGAATATCAGATCAACCCAATTTTAGATATTTACTTTATATAAACTCAAATCAAACGGCTCATATGGGCAAGTTTTGGAACCAAATAAGTCATCGCAAAGGGAGCTTCTTCCCCTTTGCATTAAACAGCAGGCATGTTTTGCGCAAAATATTGGTTTATTTTTTTATTTTTCTAAAAAAACACAATTTTTATACTGATCATGTGGCAATAATTATACAATAGGGGCTAAAATATACAAAATGGTGGACCATGGAGAGCTTTTTTTCGAAATTAATATGACATCGCCAATATAAACTAAACTGATAAAATTATTTTACAACGTAAAGTTAAGGTTTTATTTAGAATAATTAATGTAAATTAATATCATTCATTAATAAAAATTCATTTATGATATCTTCTTTTCTGTATATTTTACTTCATTTATTTCAAATATGATGCGTTTGTGGAAAATACATTTTTGTTGATCAAAACCCCATTTGCTTTATGCGATAGTACTTTTCTAGTGATATGCAACGTTTCGTACACTTAAGTTTTCATAATCATTTAATGCCAAGTCTGTGCAACCGGCTTGATACAATGGCCCATATTGTCGTGAAACAATTCGCGTAATTTCATTTTTATTTTCAGTGGGTGAGGAGGACGAGATCTCGATCAAGGAGGCGGCCGACCTCGTCGTAAAGGGCATGCACTTTGAAGGCGAAGTGATAGTATCCTTTTAATTTTACTTAACGTGTTGTGTCTATTTGCCCGTCAATCTGTCATTCGTAGTGGCCGATAAAAACAACAAAAACATAGAGGCAACCCATTTCTACTCGAAAAAATGCAGTGAATTTGTACTTGCAAGCCCTGCTTGCAAGTACAAATTCACTGCATTTTTTCGAGTAAGATAAGATGGTTGTAAACCGAAATTTGTGTCGAATGTCGAACTTTTATGGAAACTATGATTTAGCCATTGTTTTTGAAATGCATTGTCATATACACATGTATAAAATACAAATCATAATCAACCTTAACGTGAGGCTTAGCAAGACACAACGAAGTCGGACGGTCAGTTCAAAAAGACGGCGAGCAATGCAAAGCTGAGGAAATACCTTCCTGGCTTCCAGTTCACACCTATTGATCAAGGTTCAGTTTTTTCTTAATGAGTTATAGAATATTCCCTTGGTTTATTGCTCACCAAAACGCGTGTTTCTGTGTTTTGATATAAATATTAATGTGTTAACTGATTAGAACAATTTTGGTTTTCACAACATTTGTAGGTAGGCCAATTACCTAAACATTCATTAAACAAAAATTTTAATAATCACGCATAATAATCTTCTTCAGCCAACTTTTGAAACAAGGGGGTCGGGATTTTCGCTACCTCGGTTTATCACTCACCTCATTTAGTTGTCAATTATGATCACTTTTATTAGCCACGGCTTGCTACCACAAGCCGTGGTTTGTGCAATCACTCTTCGTTGTTTAGTTAGTTCGTAAACACTTGTCTTTCCGGCGCTTCTTCTGTCACAGTTCTTGACCGATTTTGCTCAAACTTTTTTGGAGGCATCCCTAGAAGGTCCTTCATATAGGGTGTGCTTATGTAAGCAATTGTGCTTATATAAGCATTTAAAAAAGAACTATGTCAGAGCGATTCAAATTACATATTTGCTTTACCATGATGCAGTGAGCGATGATACAGGATATATGACGTACCATAGGCTTCCAGAGCTGATTTTGCATCGTGTGTTTATGTAACTCTGCAACAGCTGAAATCTTGTTATTGACGTATAATTAATTGAAGTTATCGTTATTGTACTGCTTAAGTAACGGGTATTTATAAACCCGAATCCAAGGCACATGGAGAGTGTCTTGGTTTGGTGTCGTAGAATTAAAATTGTGTAACATGACGTATTCATTAAGACTCAATGGGAAGACACCAGTGTAATATAAAATAACATTTTCGGGATGTATGACCTGTACTGTCTTATTATTCTTCTATGACAGAAGTGTCCAACGCGATCGATAAGATAAATCTCTGTCGTCGCCTTTGACTTCTACCTTGAATTACATTATTAGTCCTGTTGGTTAAAACGTGTTTTCGGGATATATGACCTGTTCTGCCTTATTATTCTTTTACGACCGATCTGACCAACACGATCAAGTTAAATCTCTGCCGTAGCGTTTGTTTTCTACATGGAATAATTTCATAAATAAGTTCTCATGTTGACAAAAACATGTGGTAAATCAGTACACCATTTTCATTTTAGCATATTATTATAGTGAGCAAGTTTTAGATATATCGTAGTTAAAATAAATATGATTTCACAGTTTGAGTATTAAATTTCAGCGTTTAGTTTGTCGGGCACTTTTGCCACAATAATGAGATTCTTTTTAATATATATTATTCCTTCTTGTTTAACTTGAAACACGATGCTGTTGTCAGATTACTTTTATACTTTGTGAAAGGCATTTCTAGGTTTCACATGAAAGGTAAGGATGTTCAGCAATAACAGTAAAGTAGGGCGGCAAGATGTGGCACACTGTCCTTGGACAGTCTTGTGTGTTTTTTTTCTACTGATTTGACTGGTCGAATTATCCTAATCTGTGTATAAAATAACATGTTTAATTGCATTAGTCTACATCATCTGCTCGACATCCTAGACTTTTAGTATACTTTAGCTGGATAAACGAATGCGTGTCTGTTTTTAATTTTCGACCAATTTATCAGATGAATTGAAACCAGATCAGTTCACTACTAAGTATTGTATATGTTTTTGAATGCGTTTTATTGAAATCAAAATAGCAAATTTCGTCTTAAGCCCTGATTCGTTTACTGTAATTTGCAAAGCATGTTTTTGGAGGTTTAGGTAATCTAGCTGAGAATTAAATTTGTTTCAAAACTGTATTATGTATATGTATGTTATGCTGTATTATTTATTAATTGCTGCTGCTTCTAGCACTACCAATTTGTATTTTGATAGAACATTCATATTTGAATAACATATAACCAGGGATCCTCTGAATATTTATACCCATATATGTATATACAATTAAAGTCTTGAATGTAATGGTTTTACAACGTGTGCAAGCCAATGCAAAAGTCAAATACCATGCTTTATGCACTTTAGGAGGACAAAGTTATTATTCTCAGACATAATCATCACTAAAAAGAAAAATTATTAACGATATATAACGAAAATAAATGGGTGAGCAATAAACCGAGGGAGCGAAAATTGCGATCCCTCTGTTACAAAAAGTAGGCAAAAAGATTACATTTTGCGCGATTATTTGATTTTTTATTTAATTAATTATTTGCTTATTGGTACACCTATAAATGTTATTAAAATCAAAACTTTCAGTATTTGTTTACATAGATAAATTCACACGAGAACACAAAAATACGGTTCTAGGTGAGCAATTAACCGAGGTAGCCTTCTATAAAGGATTTGTGCAAGTTATCTGCGGATAATGAAAACAAAGCGAAATCAAATATTTTTTATGAAGCTCAAAGGAGTAAATTTAGGCCTACTCATCATTCGTCTTTTATATATTTGTATGATTTAATGAGCCAAAATTCATGTTTAACGTCACTTGATGAAATGACATTTGTCCAATTCATCATTTATACCTTGCTTAATTTAAAGTAACCAGAACCGTTTAAACATGAGTTAATGTCGAATCACGTTGTGTTTTACAGCTATCAGGGAAACGTGCGAGTGGTTCGAAGCAAACTATGAAAGCAGTCGTCGATAGAGGTCATCCAACATAACGTCAACTGGAATACGAGTCTTTTTTTTGTGATATATACGTCATACCTTCGATGTATTGTAAAGAAGGTCCCTAGCAATGAGACTCGTAGCTCTGTTTAACTCTCATGTACAATTATGTGTTTGAAAAATGTGCTTATATTAGTCGTTCAAATGTAATACGTTCAAATACAATTCGTTTAACACTAATACGCAGGATTTGTTAGATGTCTCGATATATTTATAGTAACTACCAAAATATGAAAAATTAAGTTATTATTGGATATCGAGTTACTAGGTTATTGCACATAATATTACCTATGCTACTTTTTCGAAACTGCAGTAATGCAGTGATATAACACACACTTTCTCTCCACAAAAACCTAGTAACTCTTTATAATGGATTTCTAGGTTTTTATCGATTTTCTCGAAACTATGAAAAAGGTAGTTACTAGGTTTTTGCAGAACACTGTAGAGTTGTAAACTGTGTAAGGACAAAACGAATCTCTCTGAAAAGGTTAAGCTAACTATGATTGAATCTTTACAGTTTTTATCGTTCATCTAGTCTTGTTGTTGAACATGAACGAGGGTAATTATGCAGTTCAATTTATTATGCGTGTTTAGGAAATATACTAGAAGCTTGGGTATATTTATACATGTGTCGAGGTGCCCAGTGTAGGTTACAATTCGTTTCTATTTATGATAAGAACTTAATGAATATACATGTAGCTGCCACTTTGTATTTGATAACATTATCATTTAGCTCAAGCTTAAATATGCCAGGAAAGTAATCACCGCTTATTCTGTGATATAACGAGTCTCAGATAATCGAAGCAAAGCATGTCATATCGTTCTTTTGTTATTTAATGAATGTTTGTTTTGTATGCTCTGCTCATATCATGAACAATACATAGCTTTTTTGTAACAAACATGTGTGATTTGAAGAAGCAGTTTAATTTTGTTTTTAGATTTTTAGTAAATGTATAGTGGGTTGATAATGGCCTGCAAAAAAGGCAATTGGGGAATAGGGAACGCAATAAATTGGTTGAAAAATCGAACGATGTTCTATTTTTATAAAAATCATACTAATATTCATTGTTTTCAAATTGTATGTGTAAAATGCTAAGCGCTTTAAAATGTTTAACATTTTTACTGAGTTTATGACATTATACATGTATTTTGAATAATTAAACGCACACTTTTCTGTTCAGTAACAGAGCGACATGGTGTGCGGCCCTTTGAAAAGTTTAGATGTGAAATAATTCAAAATTCAAATCAAAATAATATGAAGAGGATTCACAAATGGTTTGCTTGTGACAGCTGATGCAATACAGACGTCATGCAATATCAAAGTGTCAACAAGACATACTGTATATAAATAACTGCTGCTCTTTTGACAATATCATTACTGCAACGCATATTATCATCTGATGTTTATTATGCCTGTTAGTGTCGATTTTCTAGAGTTTCAGCATTCAACCAGAATGCAAATAATTAAGATATGTATAAAGGTCTCTCTAAAATGTTCTTCACATGATAAAAATGTAAGGTGAAAAAGATTAACCGAAGTGTATATATTTGCTAAATGCTGTGTTGTGAGAGTAGGTAAATCAACATCTTAACAAATGTGTCATTTGTGGCTTAACCCGTGCTTCAATAACAACTTTATACTTTTCGACTAGTTTGACTAGACTTAAAATACATGCTTACACCCTTTAACTCGACAGAATATCACGCAGGCACAAATAGTCCTTCATCACTCTAGGCAACTCCAATCTATCCACACTATACACCACATTATCACCCAGACATTGCCTCACAACATCCCGACTCCATTCCTGCAAACCACGTGGCTGTATCACGCGATCATGGATCCACATGGCCGTCTCTGGATCTGCGCCACACGTGGTTTGCACGTGCCACATACGCGCCTTATCCGAAGGCTCGCCGCGCCAATCAACTACATCTTTAAGGGTGTGTCTTATGTACGTGTTCAAGCGGGGGTTAGCTGCAAGAAGGAGCTTAGCAATGGTGCGACCATTTTCTTGTAGGATGTGACAAAAGAGATTGTATAGGTCTTCTGAGGTGAAAACGGAGAAGCCAGTGGCTTGAATGACCTTGAGAAAAATGGCGATGTTTTTCGGGAGAATGAAGTGTTTCTTGGTGAATACGTTGTTGAGTTTGGATAGCTGGAGCACGTGCTGTACAGCGGCCCCGTTGCGTATAAGGAGCTCGACAATATCTTGGCGATCGGTGGTATGGTGGGCGTCGAATGAATTGTAATAAGAGTAGGTTCGCATCCATACGGAGTACCTGTCTAGGGTGACTGTATAGTACAAGGCTGATTTGCCATACATGTCAGTCGAGTTTACATCCATGCCTTCTCTGAGGCATTTTTGCACCAGGTCCTTGTTACCACACATAGCTGCCAGTGATAAAATGGACGGTAATGCCCTATTGTAACTGGTCACATCACACCCGTATTCCACAAGTAAATCCACAATATCATCGCGTTGATAAAATAATGCCATCTGTAGCGGAGTGACACCCTGCACGTTGTGTGCATTGCCGTGCGCGGAATGATTCAGTAATAGGCGTACACAATCGCTATATCCGTGCATACAGCATTTGTGTAACGGCGTATCAAGCGTTCCTGTTTCAACCACGTTCGGATCGGCGCCTGACTTTAACAATGTTTCAATGCATTGTCGGTTACTGTGTTGAGCTGCTTTCAAAAGCGGTGTTTGATTTCGTGATTGGGAAGGTGCGATACTCGGTTGATCTAGTTGATGTACATTCGCCCCAGCGTCTATGAGAAGTTGCGTTATTTTGACGTCATCAATTTCACAGGCAATATGTAGCGGTGTATATCCGTTTCTATTGTAAGCATTGGGGTCCACACCGCAATGGAGTAAGAGTCGAACCAGTTCGAAATCATTACTTCGCACGCATACATGAAGGGGTGTACGCCCACGCGAATCCCAAGCCGATAAATCAAAGGCGACATAGCGTCCACTGCAGTCACATGGTAACACAATGAACACGTGATCTTTTCCTTTGCGTTTTGATGAAAATGTTAGGAGTTTCTCATTCTCTTGGCCTTTTCGCATGGAGCAGATATAGCGAAATCTCACCAGGCTCACATCCATCGCCAATGCACCGCTGTCACTAATGAATTTTCTCATGCTCGATGGAATTTCCATGTCGCCGTTTTGACAACGTGTCACGTGGTCTTTAACATCATGGACGCCATTCAGAATAATCCAGAGTTTGAGGTTATCCAGAAATTTATGCTCTCTTGACTTATGAAGCCTCGCAACATCACAATCCGATTTATGCTTCTTGTGAATAGGAACTGGACAGTGCTTTAACGACTGACGCTGACCCATCGTTGCAATTGCAATGATAGAAACATTTACGTCTTTTTACGGTCTTTTTTTATTGAACCTTCTATTCAACGCTTTAAATTATGGAGTCTAGACTATTTCATTCATCGAATCGTACAGAATAAAGTTTAATATAACCACTTCCAAATCCAAACCACATGCAGGTTACTGTTTTGCAAGTTTTTGATTATATTCAGCCTTAGTCGATTTTAATTAACTGATATCTTCGAAAACTAAAACCAGTTTTAAATCCAACCTAAAGAAAAACAGTCTGTATATCCGCATTTTCATTTATATCGGTACACTCATGGTGTCAAAAAAAGGTGTCAACTACTCAAAACAGCGTTCACACCTATATGCAAAAACCCCTATCCGTTTTTAGCATCTCCTTATTACTCTATATAGGTCACTATGTGTAGAGCCGCTGATTAGAGTGACGTGGATTGCGCTTCTTCACACCCCCACGCCCTCTTTGCTATACCCCACGCCCCACCCCCCTTCATATTGCTTGTATGGTTTTTGAGTAGCTCGGCGGCGACATTTGTCCTATCCCCTGATAACGGCAATAATCAATGGCAAATCTCAGCAACCCGCGATGGATATGTCAGCGCATACTTAACAATACGTAAGGAGATGAGGATTGTTATTAACAGCCCCGGTTATGCGTTTGGCAAATACAATCAGCAATGACATTTTGCTGTAAATCAATCGGAAAGATATTGAACTTTGGCGATACTTTGTTTTACTCGTAACAATTTGATGCTTGGATTATGATCGTATGAAACGTGAAAAATGTATGTACATGTATATATGTCGTCAATACAGGACCCTGAAAGTATTTGTGAATTGTATAGATAGTTAGAAATAATAGATATTAGACTAGCCCACGATGGGGTATATTTCAATGTGGACGATATTGCGTCAATGCCACGCTGTGAATTTCTCAAAACATTTCTTACTTAATGACTCGTTGCGCTCGATAATCTGAATAATTAATAATTGAAATTAAGCGCTCGACATTCGTAGATGTTATATTATTATTATTTTCTTTTTGAGGGGGTATTTCAACTGGACCTTACGCGGTGTTTCAAAATTGCACGTTTAAAGAATAATTCGCTATTTCACTTTTTGCACCTTTGATTAAAGGAATTATATCACATCATTTGGTACGGGGCTGTAAGTTTACGCATTTAAAGTGTAACATATTTAGCTATATATTAATGATTACATGTTTCTTTGATAACATGATTTCTACCGATTTATCGACATTTGGTAGCAAAAATTCAAGAGGTCTTTGTTTTAAATTATCTAGATATCAATTAAAAAATGTTGAAATAATCTAAACCTGACTACGAAGCACTCGTTTAGTCATCAATATGTACTCATCTATATAAAATACTCAAAAGGAGACCATTAATTGATGAGGAACAAAAAACGATAGTGAAATTCGAGATTTATGAGCAGATATTTAATTATTAAAAATAATATGCATCATCACTGCAATACATCTTGACAAAGGTACTACACGCCATGTACAAGAGGTGCTCAGTTTAATTTTTCACACTTTTATTTTTGTAATCAAATGTAAACGATACAACTTACAGGCTTCTAATTTTAACGGTATCCGGTCAAAAAGTCCCCGGACATAAAGTCCCCGGACATAAAGTCCCCAAATTGGTCAAATAATGTCAAATAAAATGTTAATTTCTCAATTATTTTTTGATATCACGATCAACTATCATTTAAAACTATACAACTTCAAATATGCATTTTATAAAAATGAAAATAAATGTTTCTAAATTATATTTTAACCCGGGGACTTTATGTCCTATGTTGACCAATTTGGGGACTTTATGTCCGGGGACTTTATGTCCGGGGACTTTTTGACCTGGATTCAATTTTAACAGATGTTTGAAATGAGATCGATGTTAATAATTTATAAGTATACAGCGTTTTGACCAATTGCGAAGAACCCTATCAATCACATCCTTGGTTGGGTCGTTCCAGGCCATTTTGAGGATACGCTTAAGACCAGCTAGGGTCCGCATGAATTTCTTTTGTATCACCCTTGTCTAGATGCCACAAAACTGTCATCCATGGGGGCGGTACCAGGTGACTTGGGCCTCCACTCTTCCGGTGCAAATAGATTATATCGACATCGTCGAGATACTTCATCGTCAAAATTGATGTATGGTAAGATGCGCCGTCTTGGAGGACCAGCATGATGCTTTTCAATTCTCCGGAAACAAACGCGATACATCATTTCTCACAAAAAGTCTGAGCACTTTTTGAATATAGGTACCGAGTTCACCTACACCTTCTTATCGATTAAAGAGGCTAGTTTTCCCGTGAGCACTTACTCTAACCCAAACCATGATTACAGGAGCAAATTCGTCGCGATTTGTTTACTTTATATTATACTGTGGTTGTTGACCCTTTCAACCGTAATAAACTCACCTTTTTCAATAGCTCCGACTTAAATTAAATTTTGCCACGTCAGTTGTTATATAGTTTTTCGATTTCCCTGCGATGAGTATCATGCAGGTACAGCCTCCAGAATCTTTACCGTTGTTTTTCAACCTTGGCCTGAGTAAGCTGATGAGCATTCGGCTTTTTCTAAACTCGTCATTTTATGGTATGTTTGATAACATTTTTAATAGTTCCTATAATCAATCCTAATTTATTCGCAATATCGCACTTAGTGCTTTGTTTTAAAATCATAGTCCGGATCTTCTTTACCACATCGGGAGTAGCCTTGGGATATCCTCTATTAAGATTGTGTTTTTCTTGTTCAAAATGGAATTTATCTTTCTTTTCGTGTCCGTTGCTTACATTTGTAATAGTCATTCGAGTGAAAACATTATATTTATTGAGTTGACTCTGGATCTGTGTAACATACGATCCGGATTTCAAAAGGCATACAATGGTACCTTTAAGTGTTTTCATCAATTTAATGTATTGGCTTTGTTGAACAAGGAAACGGCTTATTTATAATTAAAATATAAGGGCCCACATATATTATTGCTAAAAGGATTTTATCGGTATCACACCTTGTTTTATATACACAGCACAATAAAAGTGTGAAAAATGAAACTGAACACCTCTTGTATGAACATTGGTGATCAGATATACTATGATGATCTTTTTGGAAGACTACCCAAGCTTCTTTGTATTGGCGTCGACAATACAGCGGCATTGCTCCGACACCAAACACGACACTGAAATTTCAGGAATTTAACAGGGTCCATTCCTTAAATTGCAGTATTTCATGCACGATGATCATATTTCATTTTAAAATTTATCATATGTTTGCAAGAAAGCAGTCCAAAACAGACACAGTAAATGAAATTAAACATGTGGTAAACATTATTGTGACTCAGTAATCCAGTTTGAGCATCATGTGATGACTAAAACGATAAATGTCATCACCAACAACAAAACCCTCAACTGCTCAATGGACCCAAAATCAACCGTCGCATTTTAATGCACATGCCCTTGTTGTTGCAAAATAAGCGGAATCAGTCAGCAATCCAAGTTCAATAGCCGTCTAATGTAATTTAATTCGCCATCAAATGATGTGTGTCTTTTATGGGGACCTGGGCATTCCATGGAGCGGTGCATTTAAGTGAAGCGTCCTCGACAGGAAGTGGCGATGACAACATTGGATATTGTCCTGGAGCGAAGCGCGTTGTTATGATTTAGTGCGCCATTGTTGGTGGAATGGGGAAGGAAAATATTTATGTTCCTTTTTTCTCGATAATGCATCGAACATATGAATCTCCATCTTCACTTTTTTACCTTGACTTATATATGAAGAGCACCTCACGAACTGTTCCTCAAAAAAGGTGTTCCCCACCAATTTCCAGCTGGCTTGGAAATATTTGAGAAAAATCATTCTAGCTTGGAGATTTCAGCCGTTTGAGGAACACCTTTATCATAACTTCTTGATTTTCACAATAATGAGTGAGAATTATTATATCGAAATTGATTAAATTTCCTTGCTATTGTCTCATTAACTGTTATTTGTCATATATGATAGGTAATTTGGTTATATTCAACATTTTGATTTTTGCAAAATATGTTCCTTTTCTGTTCCAAGCTGGCTAGAAAAAGAGAAAAGGTCCAGCTGGCTTGGAAAAAAGGAAGACCTTTTTGCAAATTTAAAATGGCCAAAAACTTTCATTTTGTTGTTATTCCTAATCAAAATGATGATTTAAGTTGATTTTACAACTTTTTGAAAATTCGGTCGTGGGATGCCCTTCATATATGACTGTTAAATGACTAGTATGTGTATGTGACGTGGTCTCGTTGATTAAATTGTAATAAAAACTCGATTCGACGTTTTTACGGTTTATTTAAAAGAATTCTCGACCTTGTATAAAGCTAGGGTTATCTGCACTGTAAAACCATGGTAATGAGTACGCAAACATGCAACTACATACGTTATAAAGACTAGTGACCTATATCGCTAGCGAAAAGAACAATCAAGTGTCCCCCTCCCCAATGACCATTGTAATGAAAAATGAGAATATTCAATTTTAAGACCTAGTACGGATCGAAAATCAGGGGATGCTTTTCTCATGCAAAAATTCGATTGTCCATTGATAAAGATAAATATTTAAATAAAATGCCCAAACGAGGACGATTTTCTAACCAAAGCAGCACGTTTAACCTTGATTCAACAGGGCGAACACGAATTCGACATTTCATATTTGCTATAGAACTGCAGGGAAAGCCAGTTACACCACGGGCATGATTGAATTAACTTGCCTGTGAACTGCCAACTTGGTCTTTAATAAATATGAGGAACACCCCACGAGCTGTACCCTACAAAAGGTGTTCCCCATCAAATTTCAGCTGGCTTGGGAATTTTGAGGAAATTCTTTCCAGAGGTTTCCTGCTTGGAGATTTGAGCAGTTTGAGGAACACCATTTTTTGATAATTTCTTAATTTTCGTAAGATATACTGGAAATAACTTTCGAAATTAATTAAAAGTAGGGTAAGGGTAGTTGATATGAGCCCTATGAATCATCCGTGCAAGCACGAACATGTTCTTTTACGCTGACGTCATCTGTGCAAGCTAGGACATGTTTCATGTTTGTTGCTGGCGGGGTAGCGGGAAAAACCA
>LQRL01173782.1:0-10478 GCA_001703475.1 Hydroides elegans
TTTCTAAATAAAATGTATTCTAATATTTAATTCTGCCGCTTCATAATATATACGATATATGAATGTTCTAAACCAATACAGTAATTTTCTGAACATAATATGCATCCCAATTGTTACTATGAAGAGGTTGCATATGAGCGCCGTTTTTTAATGACACGCGGGCATGGGCATTGCCGATTTAATAGAATTAAGTGTTGACAGACATTGCGATTTTTAACGTAATTCAAACTTTATTTTTTAAATTCTAAAAATCTACGTTTTCTTAACCAATCGCGTTTTTTTTTGGGGTTTCGGACCAAAAACAATATTTTTTTTTCGCTAAAAAACATAAGAATTGCACGCGCTCGCCTAATTTACCGCTCATAAATCTGAAAAAAAAACCATGATAAAAATGTCTTTCCATAGGACTGGTGCTCTTAAACCGAGAACCGAGCATCGGAAAACGAGCTCCAGATGGCGGTGTTTTTCGCGGAATACGATCTGTCACCTAATGTATCCGACGGTATGGTTGACAGGTGATCTCATAAAGGTTGTCGACTCGACCTCTATGCAAGATATGCCCTGTGGTCACACCAAAATCAGTTATATGATCACCATGGCCATTGGGCCCTGTTTTCACGAGCAGTTAGTAGAGGACTTGAGGACGTGTATGTTGTCCTTGCTTTTGGATGAAAGTAATAAAAACAATGGCAAACCAGATATTTATAAATTCTAGAGCGATATTTTTCCTCCAAAGCAGAAAAGTGCCATGACCCGCTACTACAAAGGGACATCTGTAAGTTGCCTATGTTTAAAATATTTTAACGTACCGGGTAAGATAAAATTCCTTATGAAAATATGATATTTTTACGAAAGAAATACTGCCTTAATCCTCTGGATATTCAAGGTGGTTCCTTGCATCATGTGAACAACGCATTAAATTATGGAACTTTCAAGCTTGGTGATGACGATTTTGTCGTTGATATTCACTCTTTCCTTAAACACCGTGCGAAAAAAGCCGACGACTTTCGCTTAATCCAGGACGAGTTTTATCTACTTAACTACAGAATGCTCCGTTTTGTGGACACTCGACGGCTATCGATATATAGCGTCAGTGCCAGGATTGAGCAACGACAAGCATTGGAATATTTTGTCAAAGAATGACGTATCACTGACCAGCGACGCCTAAACAAAGTGCATTGAAATTAGAATTAGTATTCGCATCAGGGACAAGATGAAATTGTGTTAACTCTTAAAGTTCGAAAAGATGTTCTTAAAGTAAAACCACAAATGTATAGTTGCTGTTTAGAGAGACGATTGCACAATTCGTGAAGACTGATGTCTTGAAAAAGGATGGTACTGCAGAGAAACTTCTCATGATAGAATACGACATGATGAAATGTCAGATTGAAGATAAAATGTCCCGTCACCAAAATAATCGCAAAGTCTCCTGCAAAGTACAAGCTTGTTCAGGATTTAAGATCCTTGGATCCTGCCCATATTTCTGCCCATACTGATGTTGCCGCTACTCGCTTCCAAGATGTTCTGCAGCGGAATGGATCGCAAATCGAGAGTGTGATCAGGCATACAATCAATTGATTGATTTTTGTTACTTTTAAGAGTGCAAACCTGGAGGGTTTCATTACCGAGAAAGACCGCCTCGATGTATTTTATTTCAAGTTGCTTGCTCTTTCAAATTGGTATGCTCAGTGTTGGAAGGTTATAAAATTCTGCTTTGTGCTGTCCCAAGGTCAGGCTGCGATTGAGCGAGGCTTCACCTGCAACAAACAAATGCTCGAAACCAACATTGGTCAAGACACATTGAACGCCCTGCGATTAGCCCAGGAGGCAATCAGTGGTGGAACTAAGAAGATTGAAATTCCTCCCCAGCTTGTTACTTCATGCCGCAACGCAAGGCGAAGGTAACCTTTATTGACCTTGATGAATGACTTCGTATTTGTTGCCAATAAAATGCTTATATTTTCATTGAATCCATTTAAAGCTTGCTAAGAAGCTAAACGTAATGGGAAATTTTCTCAATAATTTATCACTTTGACGTACATGCCATGAGGCCATAATGTACTAAGATTAAATAAAATGAACATGGTTCGGCGATGAAAGAAAATGCCAACTGCCCTTCGATTCAATATTCTTTCATTTTTGAACAACTAATCCAAAATTGACGGCTTTTATTATGTAGATGTATTGAACAACAAAATGAGAAACTAAAAGAAGAGGAACATGACAAGATGCGGAAACGAAAAAGAAAGCCGGGGAAGAAAATTTCACAGCTCAGGAAACGTATCCACCTGCTGGAAAACGAAATTGAACAGAAATACAGTGATGCAGACAACGCAATGCATAAAATGGAGGAACGATAGAGTTTTCGCGAGGCGAGGCACATTATTAAGCTCAAAAGACGCATGCTAGAAGATTGTCAGACAGAGTTTTCAACGAGGTTGTCAGATATATCAACTTAATATGGCCCTCGTTAAGGTAATTTGAGCTTAACATAAATCATTTGTAGACTCTGTAGACTTAAGTCAACGTTTATATCGACGGTTAAATTTGATGGAATATAGCTTAATCCAATTGGTTCATACTAAGAGTTCATCATTTTATATTCCTGTACTATTAATAATTAGGATAGAAGCTACTTGTAGACTCATTTTAACACTCCTGCTTACTGCAAATGTGGTTTATGATGATAGAATATAGTTTTATTTAGTTAGAACATATTAAAAGATAATAAATATTGTAACAGTGTTACAGATTAAAGGTGACTCATTTGAAAGCTTTTCATAGTTGTCACACATATAATTTAGTTGTAAGTCAAGTCCAATAGCTCTAGAATGTCTAGGGCTATGGTTAAGTAACATTTAACTGTATTGTTTTGAGACTTGAGATGGGTGTGCTTATTATGATTAATTTCATAGATTGTTTTTTTATTTCAATTACAATTTTTAGAAAATGTGGGTTGAATAAATGATCTCATAGTATCTTTGACAGGTTTCAATTGCATTTAAAATGAATGCCTTTTATTCCTTTATTTATTGTAAATTACTTGTTAATTTACTTATCAACTTTATTTGATTGTGTAATGTTATGATTTTCTTACTTTTAGTTTAGTTCGACAATGAATTGTTAGAAAAAGTAAGGATTTCCGTAGTTTTGAAAAATCATTTGTGTTTTGTGATGAGCTTTGATGGTATAATATGTTGGTTGTTCAAAAAAAAAACCTTTGTAAATGCTTACAAATACCATATGATCATAAATATGGCAGTTATAAAAGGGCTAGGGTTAGGGTTAATCTTCTCAATAATTTCCCTTTTTCTTTTGAACGTATTGCTGATTATCCTTTTATAATATCTATTTTTAAAACTTACGAAATGCGAAGTTTGAATCAGATGTACGGAGTTAAGAAATATTGTGAATATAGTCAATACAAAATAGGGGAGACATCATTGTTTACAAAAAAAATACGACCAAACTTAAAGAATATGACCAAAGACTCTTTTGAATAACATCAAGTGTATTTCGGAACTCATATATCGACATAAACCGACAGGCCAGTTTCGAAAGCACTATACTTAAAAGGTAGGGAGATTTATTCCGGTTATTGGCCCTCGAGATGGGAAAAGTAATGCCGGCGTTATGCAAATATAGTTCACGTTTTAAGCTCTGAAAAGTGTTCGAAAAATGCGGAATTCCATGTAATAAAAGGAAAGGAACAAAAAGCTCTGGGTCCTAATTAAAATGGTTAGTGGCCCTCGGGTCTACAGCCAATTATATTTAACTGAATGTAATCTAATGACAAGAAACATGTATTAACTAGATGTTAGCTGTCAAAAGTAAATACAATCTAAGTACATTAAATCTCCGTATTATTCATATTTATTATTATTAATATATTGATCCAGTATCTATATTCTCTATTGATTATATTATCATCGTTTTCTTTTTAATGCGTGTGGTTCTGTTAAGGTGAGAAATCAGGTGAGAAATCATACAAACGAAGACGAATTTTGGGCGGAAATGCGACAGAAATCCACAATCGGTTGTAATATGAAGTTCCCAAATCTAACTGCTCTATGCTGCGGATCGCCATAGCGTTGCCACGGTAATGCGGATACAAAAAGAAGTTTCTTTATGACGATAAGGGACGTTCACTGGCAAAAGACATGCTGGAATGATCAATGCCGGAAACCTCAAGCCACATGGACGAAACACACACTATTCACATTTGAAACGACAGCAACTTGCAATGGGCAATGAGGAAAAGAAATCAACACAATTCCGGTTACATTCTTCTCTCACTAATAAAACGTCTAGGACGATGTTCTAGAAGCCATTGTGGAGTCAATGTTTTGTTCTGTATTGTATTTTATGTATTGTCAGTAAGAATGATAGGTCATATATGTGGTATGGAATGAAAAATATAAAACAAAATGAAATAAAATAAAAAAAGAGGAAAGGATTTTTTTTTTAATCGAAAGGAGGTACCAAAAAAGTAGCTTGTAAAGAATAAAACAGCAAAAATTCCTCACACATCTAGCTCATCTCAACCAAAGATAACTTTGAAAATCCCAAGAAGAGAGCAGGAACCCGACAGCATGGCCGCATCTTCGATCCAAACGGATTTCAACGATTACAAACCAATCACAACGATAACTGACGAAAATTACCTCTACAATGCAATTTCATACCTTTAAACAGGTTGTTATGAACTTTTTCTCACGGAAAAACCATCTGATCATAATTATAAAATTCTCACCATGATGAAGATAATTGTAAGGAAGATAAAAAAATGCATCAATGTATATTTTATTCGTTAAATCAGACACTTTTCTTCTTTGCAAAATATAAAACATGTTCTTTTGCATTATTATCTTACTTTGAGGCAATGACTCCTAAGCATCCGATCTGAGACATGTTGCAGAAGAACTGATGATTTTCATATGATTTAGTCGGCGTTCTTTTCTTAAATAACAATTCAATATTTTTATGAACTCCAAACGCAATATTATAATACTCATTTCTCCAGATCTCTCTAATCTTTTTCATTATTTTTGAGGATTTATTAGTATATAAAATCAAGCAATATCATGTTATTTGCCGATTGCGCCTAAATACATTAAATCACGTTATCTATGGATTGAGCTTGCGAGGCCAAACAAAACTATTGAAGCGGGGTGCTCTCAAATTTGAGTTCTAAATAGTTTACATATTACATAGGTTGTGAAATAGATCAATTACCTTATAATCTCGCTTGATATTAATAGGAATTCAAGTCTCTTGTTCAATCTACTAGAATCTGGAAGACTTATCCTAATTTATCTTTACTGATCGATTGCTTTCCTTTAAACATATTGAAACCTGAGGTCTATGAATGCATGAGACTGTCTTAAATTCGCTTTATCATTATATAAGTCTTTTTATCCATTGTTTGAAGTCAGACCGCTTTTGATATATATCAGTACATTGCTTATTGAATGACCGCTTTTGATATACATCAGTACATAGGTAATTGAATGAATCGGTCAAAATAAAGATAAATGACGGTTTGAAGGCAGTCAATCAATGAGACAAAAGAGCAAAATGTAAGATATGTGTTTAGATATACAAAAAGTGAAAACCACAAAAAAAAAATGGTTTTGATCGTGACTTGATCCGAAATGTAATATCAGATTTATGCACAGAGAACGTTACCTCCTGCAATAATGATTATGGACAAGATGAAAAATGATAGATAAAAGTATGTTGCGTTATATGACACTTTAAAAGTAATGAAGTGTGTTTTCCTAGGGCAGAAAAAGGCGACTACCACGAAGAAATTAATTCGGATAAGTTCATTGAATGGTTCGAAAGGTAATGCCAGACCCTTCCTGGACAATCGTGATGTATATCGCTTGCTATCATAACAACTCAAGATTCAATTGTGACGACGTCCGCAACGAGAAAATACAACATGAAACAGTGGTTGTCTGAAAAAAAAATCATTTTTGATGCAACCGTGACCAAGCCCAAATTGTATGAAATTATAAAACAACATAAACCAAAGTTTGTACTCAGTAATGATCTGACGTGATTGCTAATCATTGGGGACATGAAGTACTTCGCATCCTTGTTCGCCAGTGCGTATGGGCTAAAGTGGAGACAAGCGTTGCGTCGAAAAATTCTACTTTCAAAGTGAAAGATGTAAAGAAATGAGTCATTGGATAGTGTTTTACTAGAAAACTGGAAAATATGTGTAGAGCATGTTAAAACAATCGAGGACGAATACACATATGCATATCATGGACGACATAGGTTCATCAATCCTAATTTCGGGATAGCGAAAAACCAGTTGAAGGTTAAGACTGATGGTTAAGACTGATGTCTTGAAAAACTTCAGAGAAAGTTCTCATGATAGAATACGACAGCGTGAAACGTCAGATTGAAGATGAAATGCCATCGATTGGAAATGCCAAACTACTGCAGAGGGACTTAAAGACAGCGACAAAAAGCTACTCTGTTCAGTACACAGCTTTTATGTTGAAATCACAAAAAGACTCAAAGACAAAAAGCCATTGCGTTATGAGGTTTGGTATGAACTGAGGTTTGGAGACCCTTATCAGCGAAGTGAAGCGTCGTACGCCGAATCTTGAGGCGATTTGCAGAATCATTTTCAAAGCTCGAATCTAGTATTGATGCGGATATGGTGCATGGAGTCTGAGTGGAGATGTTACGCCCTTGAATGTTGTTTTCAGAGGCAGGTATTTAAATTTTCAGTAATTATTTAACCAGCAATGGATTAGAAGTAATATTAAAATAACTTTTATAAATAACATTAATATTTGGCTCAATGTAATCGTAAGACAGGAAAACCTCTGTGTTAGTATTTACTAAATACAGTCTAAGTACATTTAATCTCCGAATTATCCATATTTATTATTAGTTATACTAATTCAGCAACTATATTTTCTATTCGTTTTATATATATATATTTTGTTGTTTTATCATTATTTTTTTTTAATGCATGTGTTTTTGTTGAAGTGAAATACCATACAAACGTTGATGAATATTTGGAGGAAATGTATTAGAAATGCACCATTGGTGGGAAAATGAAGTTCCCAAATCTCACTGCTCTATGATGCGGATGGCCACCGCGTTTTGCCACGGTAACGCGGAGAGAGAAAGAAGTTTTTCAATGTCTGCATTTTTTTGACTAAACAGAGAAAAATATTTCAGACTGAGATGCTCAGTGGACTTTTAACGATAAAGGACGTTCTATCATTTACTGGAGAAAAGTTGATATGATAATCTCCGAAGACAAATGGATGAACTGCATACTTTAAAAACGACGGCAACTTGAAAAGACAATGATGAAAAGGAAGCGAAGATATTACAGAAACAGCAGGAAGAAAAGCAGTTTGTTGAGAAAATTAGAGGAGACCAGGAAACCGACAGCGTGGCCGCATCTTTGATCGCTACGGCTTTTAAGGATAACAAGCCAATCACAACGAAAGCTGACGGAAAAATACCTCTACAATGCAATTTCATACCTTTTAACAGTTTGAATTTAAATATTTGATGGGTGAAAAACAATCTGATCACAATTATAAAAATATTAGAGGGATTTACTTTAATAGTCAATCATTTATCAGTTCAACGATAAATGATGTTCCTTTTTTTTTGGGAGGGGGGAGGGATAATTGGGTTAATAATATACGTTCCGTTAATGACTCCCAAGCATCCGATCTGAGACATCATGCTTCAGAAGAAGTAACAACAACTAGGAACTACAAGCAATACTTATAGCACCCTCTTTTGCTTGACAAGGCAGTTAAAATAAGTTGTGTTATACCCGTAACTTTACAAATCATCGTAAAAGAGGATGTCTCGCATGATGCCCTGCCAGAAACGATTATCAATGAATAGGGCTCTCAGTTGGAACCCCGTCTCTGTGACTATACGCAGCCGAAAGGTTGACTCATCCGGATCCTTGAAATCCTATTTCATGGATATACGGCACACAATGACACACAACTCCGACCAGTCACCTCGCCATCAGTGCAATGATCGAACTAGCATAAACAGTATAGGCAACTGGATGTTCGACAATAAGTTTAAACATAATTTTTAGTGATCTCTAGTAAACGGAATCAACCAAAATACGAAAGGAACAGTTCTGTTCCCAAATTCAAAAGCGTCAGAAATCTAGGCGTTGTGATCGACTCAACACTCCAGCTCGACGCTCATATAACTAAGATATGCTATTTTTACATCAGCTGGATAATGCACATTCGTGAATATACTACTCAAGACACAGCAAAATCACTCGTTCAGATTTTTATTTTAAGTAAACTTGATTGTTGTAATATCATGTAAGGTGGTCTCCCTCAGTAATCGCTGAACAAACTACAAAGAGGCATGAACACATCAGCTCGTTTAATCGTTGGTAAAGCGCAAATAAGATCACATATCTGACTCTTTGCAACAACTTCATTGGCTGTCTGTTGAAGAACGTGCAGAGTATAAGGTTCTAACAATTGATTACAAGGCTCTTCACAGCCCCCCGAGCATTGCCATCTCACGATAAAGTTCGTCTCATTTAGCCTTCGCTCTGCGCCCTATTTTCAGGTTTTTAAAAGGTTTTTGAAACTATCCTATTTCGTAAAGCTTAGTTTTGAATAGTTGTATTATTGAATTAATATTTATTTTTATTCTGTGATGTATTTTATTTTGGGTATCAGTATTATATATTCTATTTGTATGTAATTATATTATCTTTTACATTATCTATATTTTTTTTCAGAATTATATCATACAGCGCTTAGGCTTTACAAGAAACTGCAAATAATAAATAATAGACAGGTCTTCTGGCTGACGACTACTACCCAAATAAATACTTAACCGCAAAGCCAATAGTTAAAGAGAAAATCAGGTGGTTTCCCAATTAACCTTCCGAATGTGCCGATGCATCTACCTATTTCATTTTGAACCCGATTCGACCACTGATCAAATGAATTCTATCAAATCAAAAGGCTATCTATTTATTTGAAACAATCCATATTACCATCTTCGATTTAGCCGAGACCTTCGACTCCTTTAACAAGATTGTCAAGGACAATGACCCAGCTTTAGTTTTATCTGAGCCTTGAGTTTTTTAAAGTACTAGCAACTGCGTTATTGTTAATTGTATTAATGTCCATCAACAGGTAAATGTTAATGCAATAGCCGGTATAAAAGTTATATGTTATCCATTTGTTTCACCATCTCCATATAAACAACAATTAATAAAGTATATATTTTTATATCATTATACCATTATTATAAGGAATCGGTGGTACAAGCTGGGATTCGAACACACGACCTTATGACTATGAGTTCGATGCTATACCCCTAAGCTACGGGCCCGTATGCGATATGAATTAACATACACATAATATGTATAAGTACATTGTGACACAACCATTTATATCAAATCAAAGACTTTCAGATAAGATATGACTGTCTTCTATAGGCACAGGGTGTAGCATAAGCCAGAATTCTGCCTCGGTAATTTTTCGACGGTACCTGAAATTTGCCTCGGAAATTTTTCGAGGGTACCTAAATTATACCTCGAAAAACCCAATTTCTACCTCGGTAATATTTCGAGGGTACCTTAATTCTCCCTCGGTTATCTTGATTTACCCTCGAAATTACCGAGGGTTTCGACCCTTATGCTACACCCTGAGGCACCATACATGAGAATATTATTTTCGGCATTTACTCAAGGAAAAATATTTTGAGCTGAATCCAGGATCGAACCCACGACCTTTGAATCATGAAGCCGATACGCTACAGACTGAGCTATTCGGCCCGGTGTATAACAGCTGTGATCCAAATAGTCAATAAGTTCACCATACATAAAAATCAATAATTTGAAGTCAGAAGGCATGCCTCAATTAGAAATATGCACGTACCCATCGTTGGAGTCAATCACCCAACCTAAGAGCCTCCGCATGACCAACCATTCTGCTTGCGGCAGGTTTGGTCCTGTATATATTACACGCCATACGACCTGTCTTACCGATAGCATATGGTATATGGTCATGCGGAATGGGCTAAATAGACTTTTTAGTATACAAGATTGTCAAGGACAATGACCCAGCTTTACTTTAAAGATATGACGTAACATCTTTTAAGTGCTAGCAAGCGCATTTTGTTAATTGTTTAATGAAAAATGACAGGTACGTGTAAATGAATACGCCGATTAAAAAAAGTCTCCATTTGGTATCCATATGTTTAAACATCTGCATATAAATACCAATTGTTAGAATTGTTTTCATAATTTTAGCATCATAATAAGGAATAGGTTGTACAAGCTGGGATTCGAACCTAAACCTTATGATCATGATTACGATGCTATATCTCTAGGCCCATATGCGATATGAATGAACATATAAACAATATGTATGAGTACATTATGACCCGGCCATTATATCAAACCAAAGACTTTCAGATAAGATATGGTT
>LQRL01173784.1:2801-14631 GCA_001703475.1 Hydroides elegans
CGTAGAATGATTGAAGAGTTGCTTGGAGTCTATGTAGAATGAAAAAGAGCACATGTAGAATGCTCCAGGAGTAACTCTGGGTCCATGTTGAATGCTCCAAGAGTGACTCGTACGAAGGTGAGCATGGATGATAGCATATAAATGCAACATTTTGGTCACGTGACTTATCAAAATTCAAGATGGCGGACATTTTGAAATATAGCATAGTCGATTAGCTTTCCAACGAGTCTTTTCACAAGGCTCTATGAGGAATATTGATGAAATAATGAAGGAAGTTAGGTGTCGGCCAATCAAAATGCAGCATTTGGGTCACGTGGTTTGGTGAAATTCAAAATGGCGGACATTCTGGAATAAAGCATAGTTGATAAGCTTTCCAATGAGCCTTTTTGCAAGACTAAATGTGTAATATTAATGAAATTATGACCAAATATAGGTTTCAACCAATCAAATTGCAGCATTTGGGTCACGTGGTTTGGTGAAATCTAAAATGGCGGACATTTTGGAATATAGTATAGTTGATAAGCTTACCAACGAGCCAATTTACAAGGTTCTACATTGAATATTAATGAAATTATGACCAAAAATAGGTTTCAACCAATCAAAATGCAGCATTTGGGTCACGTGGTTTGGTGAAATCTAAAATGGCGGACATTTTGGAATAAAGTATAGTTGATAAGCTATCCAATGAGCCATTTTACAAGGCTCTATGTGGAATATTGGTGAAATTATGAAGGAAAATAGGTTTTGACCAATCAAATTATGTTGTTGCCATGGTAACCATGCTGTGTACCGCCATTTGCATTTCAGGGTTATCACGTTATGCTTCATCATGTATGTGTTCATGGTATAACATAAGGAATGAGTTCATCGTATAACATAAGGAATGGTTTGGAGGGGACAGCATCTACATACAAATACATAGGATATGTTAAAACCACTTACCCATAATTGTCCATGTCTTTGCTATTTTCTTTAATATCATCTTTATCATATTCTTTATTTGGATCTGAATATTCTTTATTTCTATCCATTTCTTCTAATATTTTTTTCTAACACACTAACAGCTTTATCCAACTCTTCTTGATTATGTTCCATTTACACGTCTTCACTCTTTGACTTCCAGAAGCATACTGAAGATTCCTCTATAGTTATGGAAGGTTCCAGAAAATGCTGGAATTTCGTTATGGTTTTCAAGAATTTATGGTATCTCGGACATCCCGAAAATTACATTTTTTTTTCAAAAAAAATAAAACGTTATATTGTTATGATTCATTTGATACATTTATATAATGTACAGCATGATAATATTATAATATATACCATAATGAAACATATTATAATATCTCCCATCCAGGTGAGAAAGGAACTGATCTGGACCAAGCGAAATCTCCATTTTGGACCAGACAGGAACCCTCATTGATTTTGGACCCGGCAGGAACCCTCATTGATTTTGGACCCGGCAGGAACCCTCATTTACATCTACTATTATGGACTTTGGGATTTTTCAGCAGTGTGTACATTCCAGATGTGCCAACACGTATTTCGGGCATTGCTTCAATGTGGCTTTTACTTTTGTTGGAAAGTGTTGCTTTGTTTTCCGACTTGGTGAATAATGATGAGAATTGAGTGTTCAGGATTTCAGATATTGAGTTGGCATCGACGCATAATCGGCCATTTTGGCCTTTTAGGGGAGCAACACCAACATTGTAGCAATTTTTGCTTTTTATCAAGCTCCAGAAGCGTTTAGGGCTTTTCCGAATTAGGAGATATGAAGTTATGCAGATATTCGTTGCAGGCTTTTTTTGCATGCTGATTCCACTGATCGCTTGATTTTGAGTTACTGTTTTCTGGTTTTAATGGTTTTATGGATTGTCCATCGTTTGTATGACCTCTTCTTGGGTCTGGTTAGCCTTTTGATTTCCGTGTTTATCCATGGTTGGTTGTAGCGAATGGTAGTTTCCTTTGATGGTATGTCTTTGTCTTGCATCTTCACAAGCGAGTCTTTGAGATAAGACAACATGGTGTTAATGTTACTCTTTACCTCGAATCTCTTAACAGATTAAGTGCAAAAAGTAACAATTTCGCGTTGTAGTTCCTTTATGGTTCCTTTTTTTGATTGGAAGATTTTGCGTTTTACAAGCTTAGAGCGGGATGCGATGCTTTTGGAGTCGACTTGAAGTGCTTATTGATCAGAGAGACCGTGTATTGTTGTACATTTATTGACTAATGATGGTCGATTTGTCAAGATTTGTTTTCCTACCAACACCGGAATATGTCTATTACAACGACAGACTCTCGACGACGTAGTGTAATTGAAAACTATCTACTCATCAGACACCGGAAGTAGGAAGTAATTTTTTGTTTTTACTTTTTTAGCCATAAAAACCAATATTGTGTCTGATCAAGAGAGGGACAGTGGTATCATTCTCAATATTCGGTATATTTGGCTTTCCATTGTATTCTATTATAAATTTTGAGAGTGTAACTTTCTACTGACACGGGTTTTTCATTTTTTAATTACTCGTCTGATGCCGACAAAACAGACTGTACGAGTTTGATATATCTTCATGTTCCTGTATGATAAAGTCCACCATTGATATTTCACGCCCTTTTTAATACAAATTGTATATAAACAATCGTTTATATATTTAGTTAATGCATGTGTAGATACGATATTGATAGTGTTTACTAACAGAAGGCGATCTCAACAAAATATACTCGTAGGCGTGATTTGCAGGTCGACCATACTCAGGTCGTAAAGAGACCATTTGTTTGGCACATTGTGTTTCATTAAATCCATTGTCAATAGGCCAATTCGGGGTTTCTCGTGATTGAGCGATCTTTATTTTTTTTTATTTCCGATCATTATACAAACTTGTACGAGTATGAGGTAATTACTGAAATACGCACTCGTCATCTGTGACAATAATGACCGGTAGTCAAATATTGATGTTTGCCAATGTGTGATTTAAATAAAGAAGCAAACGCGGATGTACTCTAAACTCCCAAACAATATGTTATAAGCAGAGCTGGACTCACACCGACAAATAATCTTCATTACTGATTTACATACATAAAAAAAACAAGACTGCAGTGATATACTCGTAGGTCGCGAATGAGAATCTCATTAACTGAGTGCTACCTCGAATCAACAACTCAATTCCATGTTTGCATGGTGTATAACTGTTTCAACATGTTTCGCTGCAATTTCAATGTCCGTTAAATTATTAGATCTGTGTATAAAAGATTAAGGAGACATAATTATAATTATTTCGAGTCACCCTATCTATGTTTATGGATGGAAATAAGAAATAAAACAATTTTAGACTAAAAATAAATGAATGGCCGAAATATAATCATCAAAAAATAACTTACGTTAAGCAAAAAAACTTTTCCGATCTGCTTATAATTAAAGTAACAATAATCGTGATGTAGTGAATTTTTATTTGAGCTCAACTTTTCACTGAATGCAAGCAAACGGAGAAAACTGATTGATTTGGATGCTTTGATATATAAAAAGGGGTAAGTCTCAATTGTTAGATGTTGGTGTTTGTTATTGTTTAACCCGTGTCGTTGCATGAATTCGGATTGTTACAAAACTTAAAATAAGATATTAAATATTTCTCAATTAATTATTACTATATTCGATTTTTCGTCTTGATTGGATAACAAAATTAATTACTAAACTTTCTCGCGATTTCTCGCTTACAGATTCCAGACATGCTTTGAATTCTCGCGCCATGCCTTGTGACACCTTTGTGGTCTTGCCGAATATTACCGAAAATCAGTCGGTCATCTTCGGCAAAAATGCCGATCGGGCGGACTCAGAAGTGCAGGAGGTAATCCATGTGTCAGCAGCAACTCATTCCCTGGGAGCCATGGTTAAGGCAAGTATAAGCAGAGATAAACTTTGCTTACATAAGCATATATAAGCGAGCTTATTGGATTCAAAACAATACATTGGGTGCGTTTTTTTTGTTCCGACTTTTCATGCTTTTAAGACTTTTAAGACAAATACGCGTTTTTTTTTATCCAGACAATCCAGATAATTCAGACTTTTAAACTTTGTCTGAATTGTCTTAATAGTCTGGAAAATCTTAGAAGTCTTGACAGTCTGAACAAAAAGAAATGAGTCCATAGTGTCAATGTCATTGGGTAATATAAACACGGAGTCAAAGCTCTTTCATGTTCGAAATACCTCTGCTTTGAAATATTGCTATAACATTTTTGGAGTACTGCAAATAGTAGCAGACAAATCATTAACTCAAATCATTAACATATTATTATATTGATCTTTAATTCTCATGATTGTAGTGCACGCACATCGAGGTCGCTCAGGCTTCTCGCACATACGAAGTGATACTGAGCAAACCTTGCTGGATGTGGGGAGCTGAAATGGGATCTAATGAACACGGGGTCGCTATTGGAAACGAAGCGGTCTGGACCAAAGAAGCTGACGATGATGAAAAGAAACTGCTTGGCATGGATCTTGTTAGGTAACTATTGATTTTGATGTTTAATTTGATATCACACTTTTAAAGTATATGTTTTTGAAATAGTGCGTGGGACAACCTGCTTAGTCGACCACGATTATTGTGTATCTACTTTAGCGCAGTATTACAATATACGTGAGGTTGAATAATTGTTATAATATGAATTTGTATTTATATTATAAATTGATTTCAAACTCAGTCAGTCGACGTGAAACATCTGAATAACCTGAATACCCTGACCTGATCTAGAGCGCAAAAAAAACTAAACTGAATCATTGCCTGTCCCATTATTTACATGATTGTTTATGGTTGTTTATGGTCTTCTTATCTGGTTTCCTCATTCATCCTGTGACAGACTGGGTCTAGAGCGTGCAAAAACAGCCAAGGAAGCAGTAGAGGTGATCACCTCACTATTAGAGGCGCATGGTCAGGGTGGGCCTTGTTTCATCGATCCTGGATATGTGGGAATGACTTATCACAACAGCTTCTTGATCGCTGATCCAAGCGAGGCATGGGTGCTTGAGACGGCGGGAAAACACTGGGCGGCAGAGCAAGTGACAGGTAAAGCTGACCTACATTTCTCAATGTTCGATTCAAGACTTGTGCAAAAGACCCTGCATACCCTTACCAACACCTCTTTAGTATGTCCAAACCTGTTGAGATTAAAGGTTAGATATGGATTTTCAAACGGATTGAGTTGATCCCATTTAAAACAGGGCTTAATTCAATGTGTCTTTCATGTGAATTTTAGACCTAGATGTTCTAGCATGCAGTTCCCTGTGTTCCCTCAAGATTCGATTTTTATCTTCAGTATCATTTCACAAAAATTGGTTGCTTAGGTTTAATGGATATAACAAAATAATGTGCACCATTTTTACATGTTACAAAAATAGCACACAAATGTGCACCTTTTTAGCCACGGCTTGCTTCGCAAGGCGTGGATTGTCCCAACGCTTTGACGTTATTGATTTATTTATTTAGTTATATATTTATTTGTTTAGTTCGTTAACTTTTCTTGTAAATGCTACTCCTCCTAGAGTTGTGGGCCGATTTAAATGAAACTTGGTATGCTTGTTAACAATGTTCTGAGGTATCTAAAAACTGCTAGCTCGTGCTTATATTGCTTATATAAGCAAAGTTATAGCTGCTTATATTTTCCTATTGTATCAGTTGTTCCGATTGTGCTGTACATATTTACACACCATACTATTGATTTAATGAAATCCATATCCCTTCATTAATTGTCCTCTATTATTATACTAAAACAAATGGTGTGCTGTACAGCCGACTATTACGTCATAATCAAAATAATAGCGGTTCGGCCGTTTAAGAAGACTGGATTTTGTGCATACTACTGTGATTGCAGACCTATAACCCGCATCGGTGTTTAACCTGCACCCCATTCAAATCTAAAATTATGTTTTAGGATCCGGTGTATAACCCGCACCCTAAAATCATCATATTTCTGAATATCGTGTATTTTACATTATAACCCAATTCAAATGCCTTTTTTAGCCCCCAGCCAACCAATTTGGCTGAGGGCTATTGCTATCCCCCATTCCGTCTGTCCGTCCGTCCGTCCGTCCGTCTGTCCGACTGTTAACATTTGAGATACAATAGTTTGTCCGCGGCATTTCAGTATGTCCTAGGGTTCTGAAACTTCACACAGGGTAATATTATATATTGCAGATGTGCAACGTCGAGGTTTCACTTTGATCGACCAAAAATTGTCGAAATTACAGGGGTTTGAACTTAGACGAATTTGAGATATTTTTGGATATTTATACACCACTTTGTCCGCGGCACTTTGCTATGAAGCCTCTATCCTAGGGCTCTGAAACTTCACACAGGGTAAGAATATATATTGCAGATGTGCAACGTCGAGATTTGAGTTTGTTCGACCGAAAATTGTCGAAATTACCGGGTTTGAACTTAAACGAATTCCAGATATTTTGGGACATTTGTACAGCACAGAAAGATTACAGTATATTGTGACGTTGTGAGGACTACGTATGTGGACGAATATGTTGGGGCAACGGTGTGAGAAAGACGTTGTGAGAAATACGTGGTAAGAAAGTCGTTGTGAGAAAGATATTTCTATTGACCTTCTTCTTTTTATTGACAAATATTCGTGATAAACAATGTTTTGCATAGGCTGGGGGCTTTGCATCTCTGATGCCTATGTTTGTTTAATGTTGTGTATTGTTTTTCTTGAAACAATCTTGAAATACATTGCAACAGCTCAGATTTAATACTATTATCGTTATTGTGTCGATGAATCAAAACAAATTTAACTGAATTTTACTGTAATTCGAAAACCGTGTGGTTTATGCTTTAGAAATTGGTGTAACCCTCAACGTTGTCTAACCCGCACCTTGGTATTTTGTGTGCATAATCGATGTATAGCCCACGGGCTATACATTGATATTTCGGTATAACTAGGTTTTCGGTTTTCCTGTTTCATGTTAAAAACCACACAAAGGTGTGCACTTGGAGGGGTGTGGATATTTTTACTTATTTTCCAAAAAAAAAAAAATCGGTTAAACGTGTTATGAAGCTATACCAAATAGAAGTGTTTGATCATTATATAATACAAGGGTTTACTAAGTTGTGCAAGGTGTGGCACACTGTCCTTGGACAGTCTTGTGATGGATATTGTACAGTATGTAATAGTTGGTATTGTTTCATGGGCAGAGGGTGTGAGAAACATCAGCAATGAGCTGAGCATTGGTTCCAACATCACGATGAGTTCGGCTGGACTACAAGACTACGCAAAAGAACGTCGCTGGTGGGACGGGACCTCGCCGTTTTCGTTCAAACAAGCTTTTTCAAGTGACACAAGTATGTTGATTATGAGTCTAAAGGGATATTTTCTGTCTTATTGTTATTACTAATAAATATCGGTGCGGGTTATGTTTTTTTTTCATATCTGAATGTATAACGTTTTGTCGATACCTTTTGACCGGTTTTATTATTTTTTTTTAATATATCATATTTATTTATATTAATTTCAGGTCTCTTCAGTGGCAATTTTGAGCACAGCGTACGATTTGAAAATGGCCGAAGATTACTCGAGGAAAATAGCGCAGACGGTATGAAATTGTATTTTTTATTTTTAGTGCGTCCAATCTAAGTCAATATATGAATGTTTCATATAAATATTTCGATTTTAACAATAGATATATGGTATGCAATATTGAACACATTGCAAGTCAAACTTAAGCCATTAGCATGGTGTTTCTTACACTCAATGTCAAAAATAAAGAATAATGTATCAAATTAATTCCTAATCCTCTCTCAAAACAATCATTATTGATATGAAAAAAAAATCATTGATGTTTTCCCAGGTTTTAATTTAATTGATCAATTGTCCTTTAACTAGGAAAGTTCAACATCGGTCACATGATGTCGATTCTGCGCAATGAAAAGGCGGACATTAACTGGACCGGAAGTGGATTTGTCACGGCCGGAAGTCAAGTCTCCGAGCTATTTACCGGAAGTCAAAATATGCTGAGTCATCACTGGTTCACAGCAACACCGAATGCAGCCTGTTCCATGTTCAAACCGTTCGTTTTTGTGCCCGGCGCCCTAGGTTCAGATTTGACCACGGGCGGAAGTGATTATAGCCACGAATTGCAGAAAGCACATGCGCGAATTAAACCGTTGCCTGGTTACGATGTAAATAAACAAGTGTGTAAACTGTTGCCTGGTTTGGAAAAGACATTCAAAGACAAAGTGGCGGGATTGATAACAAAACGTGACGAGGGGAGCATGGCTAAACTGTCTTGTCTCTTTAAAGATTGTGCGGAATCCGAAATCAAACTGTACGATATCTGATGAGCAGTGTGTATCCGTCGTTATTGTGAGGTTTGAAAGATTGTATGTGTTCCAGGTTACATTTATAAAGATAACCATTTATTGAAATATTATTTTTATGCATTTGCTTAAATTAAAGTGCCCCTTAGTATTATCCAGAGATGGTTTTTAAACCTTGTTTATTAGATGCATTTAATACTTCTTTGATAAAAGTTTGGCTGATGTCTTGTTCGAGTCTGATTACGAGCAGTCGTATGAAAAACTACGGAGATTCTTTACGTTAGAATAATTGACTCAAATAATAAAAAGTTGCGGCGCGATGGAACTTTAAATCGTATCATAATGTGCCTAGAATTGGTTATGTATATATGTATTGATCTAAATGATTCGCTAATTTGTTGAATTTGAATATAATTTGAAGCTGTTGAATGTCCATATAAATAAAGGTCTAAATAAGGTTAATGGTTATACATTTCTGTAAATCATTAGGCCTATATTAATAACTAAAAATATTTCAAAAACGGACTAGCTTTTGTATTTGTGTATGATGTCTGTTGCCAAAATGCATTTGATAATATAAGTATAATATTTATGTTTATTTAAATTTATTATTTCAAATATATTGTTTTTGGTTATTTTTTACTTTGAATTTTGCATTTGATTCTGTGCTTTAATAAAACAGCATGAAGTGATTAAGTATCTCTTTGTTTTTATTATTTTTATATTGAAATAACAACATTTCTACCTTCTGAATTCCGCAATTACAATTAAAATTTCTAAAGCGAATGTGTAATAAATTAAATGAAATTACTACACAGTTCAGCAATTGAACCATTAGAAAATAAAAATAAAGCTTTAATCACGTTATAAGATATATTTGAATGAAGCATTTATGAGATTCAAACTCAAATAAAGTTTTTTACATCATCTTGAGATAACACTTAAATACGGTCAACTCGCGTGGTCGACAGCTCGAGCCCCGAAATCACTTTATTTCCGAAAAGCAAAACTGCCCTCTACGTCTAATTAATTTGACTGTTAATACATGTATAACGCGAAGCTGAAATATTCTCTGCCGTACTTTTTTCTCCCATTTAAAAATTAGTGTTTATCTAAGAAAAAAATCGAATAACACTCCCTTAACATCATTCAGACATTCAATACAATGACAAAATTTCGTATTTTTCTCCGTTTCTCCTCTAAACAGTCGTCATCAGCATGCCGTGTGATACTTTGATCAATATTTGTTCCATTGATTTTTTATTTTTTTGGTTTTGGTTTCTGATTTGCAGTATTTTTCTCGAAGCCGCCGTAATCAGCATGCCGTGTGATACTTTCGTGGCCCTTCCGAATGTGACCGAACATCAATCGGTCGTTTTCGGCAAGAACTCGGATCGACCCGGATCCGAGGTTCAGGAAGTGCTACATGTGCCGGCTGCCGACCATGCGTCCGGGTCAAAGGTCAAGGTCAGTTTCCGAATAAGGTCAAGGTCAATTACATGGTGCGTTACAGTGGAAATGTTATCTTTTCATTTCTCCATTGCGGGCTCGGAATAACTAACAGCATGTTAACACAGTAGATAAATATAAACAGTCAGCATAACCTGAGAAAATGTTGTTACAACCCGGGAAGGAAATTTGCACGTGTGCACATTTCCAAATATTGCGTTTATATAAATTTATTCAGTTATTTAACCAACTTATAACACTTCGGAGAGGTGATTATGTAAATAAAGGCGCCATGTGCATACTATTTCAATTAATATGCATGAATATTTCACTTGTTTAAATACATATTTTCAACCTTTGCAGTGCACATACATTGAGATATCACAGGCTACTCACACCAATGCGGTGATGCTAAGTAAACCATGCTGGATGTGGGGAGCTGAAATGGGATCTAATGAACACGGGGTCGCCATTGGAAACGAAGCTGTCTGGACCAAAGTGCTCGCTCAGGAGAAGGACGAGGAGCGGCTGCTTGGGATGGATCTCGTCAGGTTGGTGTCTTCGTGATAATTGTGTTTCTCGTGCTCCGAATCTCTATCTCTATTTACATTCACACATTTTCTCTCTCTCTCTCTCTCTCTCTATCTATCTATCTTTCTCTATATTTCTGTTTCTCTCCTATTTTCGTTTACCCTTTACCAATAGGATTACATATTACCTAGAACGTCGGCATATATATTTCATAATAAACCGTAATCGAATTGAAAACATAATATATATTGACCTTTAAGAAATCTTTTCAAATACATTATCATACCAAACTGACAAAACTGTAATGCATATATAAACCGCGTATTAGCTACATATATATCTATATCTTGGAATTTCATAGACTAGGACTGGAGCGCGCCACGACTGCTAAAGAAGCCTTAGACATCATGACGTCGCTTTTGGAATCCCACGGCCAAGGCGGGTCTTGTTTCGTTGATCCAAGTCGAAAAGGAATCGTTTACCACAACAGCTTCCTGATCGCGGATCCAACCGAGGCCTGGGTGCTGGAGACGGCGGGCAAGCACTGGGCGGCAGAACAAGTTAAAGGTAATGCATATTGTGTTTACCTCTTTTCTAATGGAATGACAACAACGTCACAAAAATGGGCCAGATTTAGATTTCCAGGATAGTAAGACAAACCATTACTTCTCCGTAAGTATGCGTCGGAGAATATGCCGGATATCCAGCAACCACTAGTGGCCGAGCTTGAGCTCGGGACATTCAGATTATTAGCCCCGTGCTCTACTGCTAAGCTACTGCTCCCACAAGAGGGTAGTAGAGAAGTATATAAATGTCGGTTTCGGTAACCACACATATACAAATTCAGAAATTTTTTTTGGTATATTAAACAATGATGAAAGTATCATAACGAACTAGAACAATGGTTTTGATATCATCCGGTTTTATGTCTATGCAAGTGTTCCACTTTTACTCTAGTGTAATTATAGGGGAACCTTACATAAGAAAGACAATACTCTGTATATCTACATTTCCATATGATTTTCTCTTGACAGAGGGTGTGAGAAATATCAGCAACGAGTTGACCATTGGTACCAATATCACACTGAGTTCAGCCGGACTGCAGGACTACGCTAAGGAACAGGGATGGTGGGACGGGAACGCGCCGTTTTCGTTTAAGGATGCTTATTCGCATGACCCAGGTACGTTTACTAGCGAAAACTTTTTTGAAGTTGAAAATGAAAACATGATAGAAAAAAAGTGATAGACAAAAAAATTAGTGACAAAATCTAATAATAGAACAACAAAATGCAATATAGAATATAATGATGAGGAATCGTTACAATCATATGAGGGACAATTAAAGGCTATATTGGTTTTTATTAGATTGTGTTGCTAATAATTTATACATTGGATAAATGAAATAAGATTTATTTAAGAAACTGATATTTATTTTACATTCTTATAAACAAATATCTGTACATGTAGGTATGACTGCAGTACACTTGAAATCAGAATAAGAATACATGAAGTAATATATATTGGTACATATACACAACCTC
>LQRL01173786.1:548-15901 GCA_001703475.1 Hydroides elegans
GCCGTCATTTCGACATGTTTTGGTCGATCAAACTGAAACCTCGACGTTGCACATCTGCAATATATATTCGTTCACTGTGTGAAGTTTCAGAACGCTAGAACAAAGGCTTCATACCAAAGTGCCGCGGACAAACTGCTGTATAAATATCCCAAAATATCTCAAATTCGTCTAAGTTCAGACCCCCGTAATTTCAACATTTTTTGGTCGATCAAACTAAAACCTCGACGTTGCACATCTGCAATATATATTTTTTCACTGTGTGAAGTTTCAGAACCCTAGGACAAAGGCTTCATACCAAAATGCCGCGGACAAACTACTGCACCTCAAATGTTAACAGACGGACGGACGGACAGACGGACAGACGGACAGACGGACGGACGGACGGACGGACAGACGGACTGGGGGATAGCAATAGCCCTCAGCCAAATTGGTTGGCTGGGGGCTAAAAATGATTTTAAAAGATTAATAAGCGTTTGTTCGTTTGTTACAATGCACAGTTTTAGATAAAAACAATCTGCTAGTGATTAGCTATAGGAAATTATTGAAATATATTGGGATACGGAACCCATATTATCTATATGGACACAATTATTATTTATATTCCTCGAACCATGTTTTATATACTACTCAACTGAAACAAAATGTCAATCAATTTATTAGAGCATAACCGCGTTATGAGATGTTAACACATTCATATATATTCTATGAATGATTCAAGCTACAAGCAAGTATGGCATTGGGCCTTACCCACGTCAGATAATGTTACAAGGATCAGTTTTATACTGTCAGCTGCAATTGTAAGGTATTTTGTAATTCTCGAGAACATCAAGAGTGAATTCAATTAATTTCGTTGAAGACAGGCTACACGTATTACCGAAAAGCGCAATTTTAAGCTACCACGATTGATGAAACTCCGTGGAATTTCATTAAATAAAACAAATATCACTCAATATTAACTTTTAACATTTCGTTAATAAATCAATCAGATACAACACTGTACAAACAAATATCTTGATAAAGATAACACATAAATAACTAAAAACATATTTAACGATAGGCCTACAATGGGCGATACTTACAAAGGGTGACGAGAGAACATATGATAATGATAATAAGGGCACCAACACTCATCTCCACATTCGTCCCTGTACTCATGGCCATTAGGCACCGATCACCTGCAAGCAGATCGATAAACTCATTTACCTAACTGTACATTTTCATTATATGTTTTACTTGTACATTTCATTAATCTAGCTGGACGCTTTCAAAACAGAGCTCAAAATCAAATATTAAGTATTATTATTATATATATAAATGATACAAATGAGATGCAGATTATAGGAATTTATATAGAATTATATAGAAAACACGAAAAGACTAGTATTCAAAACTATACAGACCCTGAATCTTTCATTTCATAAAATATTTTCATCGAATAGCCGTGTTAATCGATGCAAATCAAATGATTTATTAACTCACCCCCGTAGCCCTCATAGCATTCGCAGCGGAACCCATTGTCCAATTCAATACAGTCTCCGTGGCCACATTGGTTGGCTGTGCACTCGTCAATGGGCTCACACACCCCGGGCGATGCCAGCATCTGGCCCGGTGGACACCTGGAAAACACGTTTATATATTTAAACTGTCAAATAGTTTATAAAGTAAATGCTAGAAGATTTTGCGAAGAGTAAGACTCGTATCTTACTCACATTTTAGCCTAGGCTGTTGGCAAGGATATAATCTCCATTTGATTTAAGTCAAATATATGACTATAATTCCCATTATTTTGATTTTATGAGGGGCTTTATTATCATCCATCGTCTAAAGCTTATAATAAGCAGGGATCATCAAACCATACCTGCACTCAGAATGACGCCACAAGTCGACGCAAACGAATGGATATTGGCAGTAGGTGAAAGCGCATGCGTTACTCTCACAGCCCTCCTTCAGGTTGCCGCTGCGGGTCACTTCGGCTGCCTCACTATGCTCGTTCTGTAAAATAAAAAAAAATGTTATATTACATGGCCTAGGGTAGTAGATGCAAAGACAATGATGTATTGTAAGCTTATTTTGCGTTTTGATTTATCAAAAAACAAATGTCTAACACTTAACTTGAATCATTAATTAACATTTAGATATATTCTATGTGTGCTTGAGATGCTAGAGATATAAATAAGCAATTACGGAACAAAAATATATGAAACTATAAGTAGAAATCAAAATAGAGATTGTATAGTAAATCACTTACCTGCGATTCATCCATGGGCATCCACGCCCCATTATACCGCACATCATTCATGCAGCTATCTCGATAATCCTCATTCACCAGCACCACCGCATTGGTCGACGAAAACCGCACATCTCCTCCAACCTGCAGACTCCTTCGACTAACTCTAATCTGTTGATGCTCCGTGTCGTCTCCCAAAGAGTAATTGTACTTGCTGCCCTCACCGCCATCTAGCCGCAAAATGACCCAGCTGCCCACGCGGTCGATGTGAGCGGTGTGCCATTGGCCGTCGGAGGCGTTGACGTGGGATAAGGAGAGAGTGCGCTCGCCCCGGCCAAGGTTGTAGCGGAAGTGGAGGCGGTGGTCGCGGATCTGCGTTTGGGAGATAAAGCGGATTGGATTCGCTAAAATAAGGAGCTTCAGGATAAAACATATTCAACGAATCAAAGTTTGTTTCCATCATGAACATGTTAACTTTAATATGATACTCGGCATAGATCCGTAGAATCTATGCAAAATAGAATTGCTATTGGAAAACAAATATTTATGCTTCTTGATTGTTTCCCTTTCCCTGTCTTTATTTATAACGCTATTTACTCATTATAAGAGGTCCTATTAACAACACACTGCCTACTTACCTCTAATCTTAGGTATTCCGACTTGTGTGAATTCTGAGCCAGCATGAGCAACCCCGCGCGTTGTATGGAGCGGAACATGAGTTGCAGTTCAGTCAATGAGCGCTGCCGATCGACGTGGTCCGTGTAGAAGTCGTCCTTAAAATCCCACTCGATGAAGCTGTCGCGTCGGAAATCTTTGGTCGTAGTCGCTGAAACGTGCGCAAATGGAATATTGGCAGTTGAACTGGCTGAGGTTTACATCGCAATTATTGTAGGCATAAAATTAGAGCATAAAATAGATTTATATCAACAGAACTAACATGCGTCAAACTATTTTCGTTTAATTGTTTGTCAAAGATTAATTAAGTGGAATTATAAAACAACATACTTAGATTTTGAAGACAAAAAAATATGAACAAACAATGTAGCTTCTTTTTGGCATGGTTGACATGCAGCAACATGTACAACATGTACACATCAATACTCACGTATAGAGCACATGGGCCCCCGCCATCCCGGATCACAGATGCACTGCCACGTGGGACGCCGCATGCTTCCTATACATCGTCCATTTGAACCGCACTTGGGTCGACCTCCCTCACCGGATGAAGTGCTTTCTTTGCAATGGCCTTGATCTTCGGTGCACCCGTCGCTTGTGCGGTGGTGCTGACCAACGCGGCCCATGTGCAGGTCGTACAACTGAAATGGGAATTAGAAAATACATCAAAATAAGGAGATTCAATTTTCTGGCACCAAAATGGAAGTAAGCATTATTATGAAATTGGGTGGATATGAAATGGAATTGGATTTGGTTTCAGGTTGAACACCAATATATACAATGGCTATCGATAACGAAAGTCACATTACGCGTACACAGTTGTAGATTCCTCAAAATCGTATCAACTTATATACCCCATTCCTATTGGTTATTTAAGTAAAGCCACAAACTGACCTCGCCATTATGCATGAAATTCTTGATACACCCATGAAACCCGTCTTTCATGATATTCCTCGGGTAATCCAGCTCCGTGTTATTCCTTCCTCCCAGCTGCAGCGGGTCATGCACATTGAGGAACTTGTTGTCGCCCGGCGTCACGGCCTCGGTTTCGCACGGCATGCGGTCTTGTGACGATGTCTGTCGGTTCTCGTTCTCGTCGATACGGGCTGAGCGGCAACGGTCAACCACCATGCGAACGTTCTGTAAACCATATAATATGTACGTTTTAATGAGAAGGCACAATTGTTATCTTCAAATTTGAAGCTTATGTGCAAGTTCTGAAGATCAAAAAACATTATTTGTATATATCACTGTCATAGTTGAGTGGAACGATTACCGGGGTAAGTTCCTGTGGGGCTCTATCATTTAAATGTTGAAATCCTATCACACTTATGCATAGGTCAAACTTCACAAACATATCCCGATTCAATTTACATAGTCAAAGGGGCAAATATACCGGAAAAATATCTGTACACGTTGCCGTCATTCTCACCTTTCCAGTCCTGAAGATATCGATCCTATGCCACTCTCCATCATTGAGCGGTTTCAACCTCACTTCGCCCGCCGTATCTCGCCCATTAAGCGTCAACTGCGCTTCCCCGCTGCCGTGGTTGAGACGCAATATAGGATAGCCGCCGTGTAGTTGAAGGACGATGTAGTCCGACTCCCATTCGTTGATGGCACTGTCGTCGGTGGGACCGTTGTAAAGGAGGAGACCTGATTTCCTGTTAATATATTCCAATGTCTCGATTTGGGAGCTTGCCCTTTTTATATGTATTTTATTCTGTTCTATTCAACATTTAATTGATTAAAATATCAAGGGGAACAATAAGAACTTAATGGAGAAAAATAATTTCCTATACTGACCTGAGGGTTATGAATTCGAGAGACGTGTGGCTGTCCTCGCACTGAGCGAGAGGCTTGTACCACGCCCAACCGTGACCATGGAAACTGTGGGTTGTCTGCTGGCATCGGGGTCCGTCAAAACCAGGCTTGCAATCACATCTGAAAACCAAGACGTGTCAACTACATGTATAAGGCATATCGATCGACTGTTATGATTTTGCTATGATTTTGAATGAATTTATTATAGTTCATGAATCGAATTACGGGAATATTTCATGATGAATAGTCGATACTATTAATTTAGATAAATCTGTCAATATAAACACGACATGCCAAGTACATCAATCTATAAATTCCATTCTCTACAACGTTTCCTCTTTATAATACACAAAGTACACCCTATACCAAACTTACACAAAATCGAACTCCCTCTGCACACACGTGCCACCATTCAAACAACTTCCGGGTCGACACGTGTTCTCCCCATTATCGCCCTTAAACTCCCTCGCCGCGCACGTGCACTCGGCCTCCACGTAAGCCGTCACCCCGACCATTGCCGTGCCGTTGGTGTTGACCACTAAGGGCACGCCGCTGGTGACGAGCGTGTTTGAGCAGCCGGCGCTCTCGCATCGCTCTGACATGCACTCGTCGATGGGAACCATGGCGATGCGCAGACTGAGGGCCTCGAACTGGGAGAGAGGAAGTGGAGGGGTTTAGAAACTTTCGAAATTAGAAAAATGTATTTTTGAAACATGGAAAATACAATGTATATTTATTCCATTTAAAAGGTATCCACAGGCATATTTAAGCAACATGACGAATAAGGCGCAATACTTCATAACAGTGATTACATAGCAAGCTACTTGCTAAAACAAAAATGATTCCTTTTGGCAAACTACACAGGAATATATTGACTTCATTTACTTATAAAATGGTACCTTAGTTAAACACGTACCTCATTTCTCGCTTGATTAACAACGCCGTCCAATCGCACTGGCCGATAATAAGGAGAATTATGCGCCGCATAACGGATATCCACCGTCCTTGGAAGAGTGGGATGGTTCATGACCGTGAAGATGTCGACATTTAGCACGGGAATATTGAGTTTTGCGGCTAATAGAGTACGGAACTTGTCGTAAAAGCTAACTTTGCTGGACCCTGATTTCGTTTCTCGTGATAGGAACTCTTCAGCCGTCATATCTGAAAATAATAGCATTACACATCATTGTATATTGTGTAAAAAGATACAATACCATACAATCGAGCCCTTAATTATTCATAAAACATCACACATACCCGTTAAGCGAAGCGATCCCGAGTTGAACACGGCGTCGTCACCGATCTCCTGCACAGTTACTGTGACGCTTGATATGACTTCCTTTTGCCACACTCGGCAGAATACAGCCACCTCGAAGTGATAGACGCCCTCGTTGATCGTGCCCATGGTGTGCAGCACGCCTGTCTGGTTGTTGAGACTGACAAAGAAAATGATTACGAATATGATAATTTTTATGGGTCTTATTAGCATAATACGAAACCTAAATATCAATAGATTGTATTGGATATTATTTTCAAATTTATTCTTACATCTTATGTTATAATCAAAAATATTTGAAAAATATCAATATTTTTTTTCAGCTTTTATCAAGAATCTTACATACTTCAATTACTTCAAATCATTTCTGACTGTCCTTAGATTTTCATAGTAAGCCATTTCCCCATTTCACGACTACCGTATATGCTTGACGATAAAACTTCGTCTTACCTAAACTGACGCGCTGTCTTGGGGTTCACGAAACGGAATGTCTTGTCGACCACATCCCAATCGTCTTCGTCGCGAGTCGGAACCACGCCCAAGTAGACGCCACGGAACTCACCTAGAAATTTCATCAAGTATGATAATGCTAACCAATTTTTTGTTGTTGTAAAAATCGATGTAAGAATGAAGTTTTGTTGAAAATATCCTGATATCTAATAATTAAAATGTAAAATAATCATTATTTTATGTTTCGAACTTTTTTGCTGTTGATGTCTAGTTGATTATGAATTTATACATTATATACAACTGTGATACGAAGGTGATGAGATATTACATAGCTTGGACTTCATGACTAAATACTAGGCTATTGATCTCTTCGAATAATTCTAATCGAGCTATTCCGTGATGGTTGTGCACAACGCGACTACTTAAAATATTGCAACAAGCTTGGATTTGATTGTTACATTGAATTAATCATGTCTATGGGTGAAACTAAAAATTCTGATTTTCTTGATAATAAAAGCTTTTTCAACTCGAAAAAAAACTGACATTGTCATGGAAAGCATAATATAACGAGTTCTACTGTATAAGAATCAAAAGCTGTGAGCAGTCATAGAAATATGTACAAACATGTATGAGGCATAAAAATACGAAGAAATTAGAATACTTAGTGCAAGAAAAAGAAAATTTGGGTCTTTGGTCATGTGCCCCCTTGTTTTTCACTTAACCAGTCTATAGGCATTGCAGGGTAAATCGATTTTTTTTCGATTCATTTTTTTTTCTGTTTCATTCAAAGATTAACTTCGTAAAAAAAAACTCTCCGCGTTCGGTTTTCAATTCTATCACAATAATTGTTTAAATTGACATGAATTATCTAAAATAATATATCTATCCCCGACACTCAGGACTATTGACTCGAATAGAGCTACGGTACAATAGGCTACGGGGTTTGTGCAAAAATGGATTTGGATCGTTGTAAAATTATGACTACACATATATATTGTTAACCAAAAATTCCATAGTCTATTCATATTTTTAAAACTTAATTCTAACTAAGATTTAGATGACTAAAAATAGAAATATGAAAATTGGTGAGAATAACAGAAAACATCGAGGCTACGAAAAGTGTGAAAGCTCACCTTTCCAACCTGAAATAGTACATATGAATATAAGCTATAGTTCAGTATCCATACAAATTCAGTTTATACGTAAAACAAAGATTTTAACCCATATCAAAGTATTCAGAACGTTTTAAATGCCTACGAATACCATTAGAATTCCGATATATGCCGTTGGAATCCATATATGGGTAAATATACATAGGCCAATAATGCTGTAAATTACATCTTATATAAACCAATATAAGTGTCAATTGTTATTTTCATAAAACTAGAATATATCGAATTCTTATATCATACCGACTATTGGCATTGAATCATATTCGAATCCCTCACCTCTGTAGTTGTACACATGCACATTCTTATGCGCGGGAAAGTGCTCGTTGTCATTCTTATCCCCGATCGTAATGGTGAGCGTATTGGTTCCACTTCTGGGTGGTTTTCCGCCGTCCTTCATGATGATGGGCATGTAGTACTCTGACCTCTCCTCGCGGTCAAAGGTCACTAGGCTCGTGATGACACCCTGGCCGTAGCCCTCCTTGCCGCCCACTGTGAGATAAATGAATTATCATTATAATTGAAGTGTAATAATCAATGGAATATGGATTAAGATGCTAACCATAATGCAACATGTACATGTACCAGGTATATGAAATACTTAAGTTGAACATTATGTCATGAAATTTTCGATTTAATATAATTTTTATATTCAAATAAATTTGATTAGTTAAGAAGCCTGATACGAAATTGAATGCTTCTCCTATCGGAAGTTACTGATGTGCTCGATCAAGGTGCCTCAATGTTTTAATTGCTAATATATATATCATTATCGTTTACGAAGCATAAAAAGAAAGTGCATAAAATATACATAGATAAACAGCAAATGTACAATTTGTTAGACACATTATTATGGGGTAGGTTGAAGCAGGGGAAGGAGAACTAATGGAGACATTTTAGTTTTGTTCATTGTCCCATAAACATTAAGGTGTTTTCTTTTTTTCTACTTAATAGGACAACAGCCTCAGCTAAGGCTGGATTCTAATTGTGTGACTTGTAAACGCAATGTACTGTAAACATGCGGGTAGGGGACATTCCAGTACAATTTTGCGTTTTACGCTCAATTTCAAAAGTCGATACGATTTTTTCCAAGCTCGAAAACAAACTTTTACATTAACATTAACTTTTCGTTTTCTTTTAAATTGTGGTACATCTGTATTCGTTATTAAACCGTACATTTTTGTCTCTTACAATTGTGCAAAATATTCAAGACAATTCATAAATAGAGTCAATGGCATATATATTGTATCACATTTATACCAGTATATAAAATTCTAAACATTGATAACGAGCCAAAGCGTACATGGCATTTTAATTTCTTATGTAAGTTTTTCAAACATGCAAGTCTCAAAAGCCAAGGCTCCAATATCAGAGAAGACATATGTTGGAATCTAATAAATTCGTGCAATCATTTGTGTAACATCTCAATATTTTACTCATCGTGTGTATGTATGATTGACAAATATAGAAATAATGTGCATTTGCCTATTAGCTATAATTTTCATGAATCGATTATCATCTTGGGATATATAGGATCACATGTAAAAAATATTTTCTTTTTGGTTTGAAAAAATATATATATATATAAAGAAGGTCTGGAATCTCTATCTTAATAAGTCTGTTTTTGTCAGGTATTATAATTTGTAGGACAAATATAGACAATACGTCACACCCTCAAGAATACACATTTTAAATTACATGCCCTAATGTTGAATATCTACAAACGCCACCGAGAAAACTCGGAAGTTTACAAAACGTGCATGGGAAAATTCCGATTGTGCTTACACATACAAACATTATCGACATTTGTTCTCACCTAGGTGTTCATCTGGATAATAAGAAATTGAATCGTATAAACAATACAATGCAAATCTATTTTTTTCCTTAAACATATAGAATGACGTTGAACAAGGTCTCGTTCGGTATGATTCAAACTTTTTTTTCCAAATAAATATAACTTAAAATGTCATAATAATGAACCTAAAATAAAATAAAATTTCCTCTAATTGACGCACAACATAACCATTCCAACTGATAAATCAATTTTAAACACGTGACTTAAATCAATATATATGAATATATTTGGGACAACATCGAACAACTCTAGCTCTAAATTCTAATTCTACATAATCATTACCAAAGAAGGGAACAAATGAAATTCAGAAGACCGTTAGCAAAAGGTTAAGTGTGTCCCATAGCTATGCGAATGGGAGAAATGAGGGCGAGAGCGGGAGAGAGAAAGATATATAGAAGGAGGGACGCGGGATAGAGAAAGAGACAACCAGTTTTATTGATTATATATTAAAGAGATAAGAAAGAAGTCAAGCAGCAGATATAAACGAAACTGAAAGAGAAAGAAGAGCAAAAGAATGAAGAAAACAAACAGAAGGCAGAGACCATATCTAAATTTATAAGCACATATCATAATCGTTTATAAGGCAACAGATGTCGCTACTGGCAGCAAATACTTAAAAACCAACAAAAACCACACGCTTTTACCTGGAAAGAATTGGAATCGGAATAAGCCACAGACGGGGTTCTCAGCACAGGGACAGTGGCCACCACAGGGCGTCCAGAATTCGAACGGAGGCCCGTTCTTGAATGTGTCGATGTCCATCGCGCTTATCTCCGCCTGTTGGATAAGTTCGGATACAGTATTATTTTTTATTGGTAATGATTGTTGTACACATTCACAATCCGGAGACATAATATACTCCAGACTAGAAATTAGCTACAATAGAATATGATACTGTGTTGAAAAAAACATATTTTAGAAAATTATTATTTGATCATTTCTTATAATTTTGCAATGCATTTATCATGACTTGCTTTTCAAATACTTACAACAAGCTGTCCGGGATCCTCATTTTCATAGACGACTGGTCGATAATCTTCGGCAAAGATCGGATGATTATCATTGACATCCATCAGCGCGATGCTCAGAGTTCCGGTGCCCGTCATAGGAGGTGTACCTGCATCCATGGGATAAATATTGTATTAAAATTGTTGAACATATATAAACAAACCCGTTAATCAAGTCTCAAATTAATTGCGTTCATCCGATAGCCGGTTTTTAAAAACACGTACATGAATTACCTTAATAAGCATTTATCAAATATCAAAAATCGTCAAAAGGAGTGGTTTCAATAGGTTTGCTAGAATGATATCCGATATAAGCTTGTTGATGTTCTTATTGCAGTTTTACCTTATTCAATTAATATTTCTTATATAAACAATATTTCTTACCCTTATCAATGGCGAGAATATGAACGCGGAAATTGGCGCCCTGGTCGCCCTCCCTGTCCAACTCGCCTGCTACGGTGACGAGACCATTGCGGTTGATGGAGAACAACCTGTGTGGGTCACTCTCACGTGCGATCGAGTATCTGTACCGCAGATAACAGACAACACAAATTACCATAGAAAAATGTGTAAAGATGATAAGAAAATAAAGAATCTTCATCAAATCACATGATCTTTACAAGGGCCATTCACACCGAATCTTTTAAAGCATATCTGGTAATATCCTATGAGCTAAAAAAACATTTGTACTTTTACTTATAACAATAATATAATTTATAATAGAAGTTTAAAGGAAACATATTATAGCAACTAAAAAGGCCACCTACTCAAATAGCCTGTTTTCATTGGAATCACTATCCGTCGCCCTGAATCGTGCCAACGTGGTCGTCTTGGTCACATTCTCAAATATGGACACACTCTGCATATTGGGCATGAACACAGGCGCATTATCATTGTAGTCAGTGACATACAACTCGATGTAAGCCTCGTCCTTGTGGTCGGGGTTGTCGTCGAACACGTAGACGGTCAAGTTGAAGGGCTGGCGGCTCAGGCTGTCGTAGTCCACCGGCTGCAGGGACGAAAATAATGTAAGATATAGTTAGCAGGGAATTTCAATATATAAATGGCAGTGATAACATGGCTTGGTAAGGATGTTTATCATTAATCAACAAAGTGACGATAGAGGCCTGGAAGGTATGAAGGAAAAAAGGAACAAAGGGAGAGGAGACGCAGTGCAGTGTCTATTTCAGACTTTGTATAAATGTTTATATAAATTATCAATGTGCAATGTATATATAAAGAACATCCCCAATCCTAAAGAACACACCCAAACTAGTGGCGTTAACTTACCCGAAACACTTTGAGCACTCCCGTATTCGTCGGCTCCACGCTGACCATACTGAAATACTCGCGGTCCTCCTGCTTCAAACTGTACGTCAACTTGGCATATTGCCCTTCGTCATCATCAGTTGCAGACACAGAGGTAATGGAGGCGCCCGCAGCAAGAGACTCGGACATGCTCGTGCGGAAGATCTTTTGCGTGAAGCGAGGCCGCTGGTCGTTGATGTCGTCGATGATTATGGTCACCGTGGCGCTCGCTGTTTGGGGAACAGATGGTGTAATGTGATTTATTTGTATACATTATAAAGAATTAGAACGGCAAATGATAAAGACTTTTCCAAACATGAAAAAAAAGTTTCCCTTTAAAGACAAAAAAGCGCCATTGAAATGCTTCTGCTTTTCTTAAAGACCAGTTAGCATATCAGTAAAACCATGTTCATCCGAACTCCTAAACCAATCTCAGCTGCCCTTGAAAACTTATTTATTCAAATTGATTTAATGTTTAATTAACGCAATCACAAACTAATTTATTTTATATTTCACATCGAAAAATGAACTTTCTTAAACTCACAGCTCTGCGCATGTGGCCGTCCCCTGTCCCTCGCCTGCACGATGATTGTGTCATAAACCGCTTTCCTCTCTCGGTCCAGCGTCTCGCTCGACTGAGTGGAGATGAGACCCGACTCACTGTCGATTGAGAAAAGTGCAGTTCGGGTGTCTTCGCTTCTCGGTACCTACACGGTTTAAGATAGTTTTGAAAAATGAGTATGCATTTTCATAAAATGTAGTTTTTGATTGCCAAGGTCGGGCGTCTTTCTTTCTTTTAGTATTTCGATGCCAACAACGGGCAAATACCCATAGTTTAAGCATTGTATCATTATTTGATTTTGAGGTTTCTCTTACAAATCCATTTTTAATTCTCTTGCATATCGGACTTATTTACATTTGCGAAAGGTACACATGACAAGCTTCATATCAAGAATTCTTAAGCTTCAAAAAATTCAAGGCATTGATATAAGAGCAGATATTTACCTGTTTGAGTGAGTATATGATGGATCCGTTGACACCAGCGTCTTTATCCTCCGCCATCACCGTCATCACAGGGATCCCTGCAAACGGACATGAAGTTATATCAATGTTATACATGTACATGTATTGCATTTCCCTGTATGATTTATATTCCATGGTTTTGTCTGACATACCTTATTATGTACGTTCAAATATTTACAGTAAAATAATATATACTGGTACCTAACAGTTTACAAATTCAGAGGCCGAGGTACCAGTCATGCACTAAATCTAAGAAATAAATTGAAATCATCAAGACGCTGTGAATGCAATAAATTCCACATTTTATCAGTCTTAAAGGCAATATGTAAATCAGGTAAAAAACTTAACTCAATATAGCAATTAATCGATTATCTGCTTTGATTGAATTCATATTATTACATGGTTGAGGTGTATTTTTCAAAGAAATGATAGTGAAAGGCTAAGATGCACGGAAAAGATGTACTGCATCCTAGCTCATCTTCTGATTACAATTTTACCCAGCTGCTGTAAACAAATGTTCAGGAGAAAATCAAATTTTTGTAATAAACCAATATCAACATGGATATATGTTTGAATCATTGATGTCAAATGGATGATTATTTTATCCACGATGATTAATGTACATAATAATCACTTAAGTTATCCTTATTTCTGGTTCAAAATGAAAATATTGTATTATCGCCCAGCAATGACACTGCATAAAAACATATGTTTAACAACCGTTTTCCATGTAATAAAGGGAACACAATATTCAGATGCAGGATAGGAAGATGTTTATTGCACTCAGGGAGTCGAAGTGGATGCACTCAGCCTCCGGCTTCGTGCATCCACTTCGACTCCCATCGTGCAATAAAAATCTACCAATCCTGCACCTTCATCATGTATTCCCATAATACTTTTTTTTAGATTTTTTACATAAGGGATGACAACACATTACGTTGAGTATAAGTTATTTAAAGCCAAATATGAGAGAAAGTTTTGGAACTTTGGAAACTAGAGTGTCAGTGACGCGTTATACCATTTGCAAACATCATCATTGAACTGAAAATTAACATGGGCCTTTGTTTTTATCGGGCAATATATATGTATGAACGTTGGATCAAACATGCCTAAATATATTTTTTTCTGATATCTCTCTAAGCGGAAGCTAAATATTAACAGATTAATGGCAAGATCTTCTGCAAGTAACCCGGTATTATCATAGTGAGATAAGATCACAAATTTACAAATTGATTATACAAGAATACCTAAAGAAGAAATGGTCTGGCTAGAATCTCAACGGGTATGAGATAAACATATGCTCAAGTTATGTCTCGATTAAAATAGCTTGCAATGGCGTGTACGTTGCATCATTACAAACATTAAAAGTAATTTGAGTAACAGTGTTCGAAAGGCTTCATAATATATTTTTTTTTTCAAATAAATAAACTGGACAATCCATAATCTAACTCTTCAAATGTTTACATACTCTGAAATTACAAACTTAAGTTTTGAGGGAAGAGCACTTCAATAACTCAGCCAAAATTATTGAGGATCAAAACAAGCATAACTAATTGAATAAAAGGCAAAATTAACTATAAACAGATGATTTCAGTATCTTTTAAGGTGTTATAAGATATAAATAAAAGATGCCACGCAAAGTTTTAACGAAATCAACTAATTTGGTTACCTCAACAATCTTTCAAAGCATTCAAGCGAAAATGTTGAATAAAACTTATCATAAAACGGGTTTACGGCTGTCTATAGAGAATATTACAATCAGTATGAACATATTCTGCAGTTAAGATAATTTGATTTTTGGTCAGATTTCTTTAAATACGTGTATAAATGTATGTACACTACATTTATTCATTTGAGTGCTTTGAAGTAAAAACTCGTATCAGTGGAGAGGGGAACATATCATTTTCAGGTTACATGATTATTGGTTATGGTAGAACATGGATGGACTAACTTACCTAAATTTATATACATCATATCATACCAATCGAAAACTGCAAAAGCAACATGAAACATGCATAAACGTGCAACATCACTTGATAATATATATAACAATATTTCATGTGAGTTACTAAGAATATTACGTGCCTGATTGCAGGAGGATAGTGTCTACTCATTGTATGTCATGAAACGCAATATTCGATAAAACCAAACAAATTCTCACACTAAGGGCTACCTTATCCAGAAAATATCGAACACAAAAATTCTATTTTTTTATAAAACTCTCTTTTAAAGAGGACATGCCTTTAATCAATATTCACCATCTAATATTCTTAAGTAATCATGCGTGTTTGTAAAACAACATCACAAGGTGAAACACTCTCGATGTGAAGGAAAAATATACAAAATTAACCATCACTGCACAATTATGTTTAAACTTGAATTTATTTTGTACAAGCAGGCCACTAAGGTTTTCATGCAAGATAACGAATAGAACAATAGATGAATTTTAAGTAACCGCTTGTCGGTTACGAATTATATTCTCAAGTGAAGTATGAACGACATGACCACTCTACTGCTTTAAGGTCTTCAGACCTCATTT
>LQRL01173800.1:0-21499 GCA_001703475.1 Hydroides elegans
AACCAAAATATTCATAATATATTGCAATCAAAATATCGTAGTTTTTTGTGCAAGAACAATTACTTCTACGTTTCTATGAAAGTCTTTTATCTGTTCAAATTTGTTTAATTGTTTCAATGTTACAGAAAATAGAGACATTCAGAGATATTTTGTCAAGAAATTATGAAAGATATACCCGATAGCATAGTTTGAAATTCTCCAAGTTGATCAACAATTTCTTCAATAAGACCTTTTATAAAAGAAAACATACTTTAAAGATTAAACAAAGTATGACCGAAGAAAATAAACGCTTTTTTAGTAATATGATTAATATATTCCTTTAAATGGATATTTTTTATAATCTAGCATACATTTTTATGTAGAGTATAACTAATAAGTATTAATTAGATAAGATTAACGCTCACCGTTTGTTTTATTTGAACTACCATTTAGTTCCTGTAATTTGCTGTGAACATCATCGCAATTCCTCTCGCATTGTTCAAAACCATCTGCAGATTAATGTTGTTAAGATTCAATTTTAATAAACAAACGAATCATATTTTATCAATACAAGAACCCTACAACGCTAAAACAGGTGTAAAAAGGAGTTGATAGGTTACATATGTATGTTATTGACCTACCTGTCATTTGACGCTGGACGCCATTCAATTCAGGAAGCGTGCGATCTATTTTAGCTTTTGTAAATAAACATTTATTTATAGAATGCTTTTCAATTATTCAATTATTGATCAATGCTTAAATGTATGTGTTGATTACTACGACCTACATAATAATTCACCATTTACCATTTCTCATTTACAGTTCTATGCTATTTTCATACTTACAATTGTTGTAGTTTAAACAATTCTGTTGTAAAATTGAAATAAAATGTATCTAGTACATATTATAGTTTGAAAGACATTGTTTGTACCCTATAATCATCTAATGCATGAAGGCTCGGCAAATTATACTCTTAAGTATTTTTATTAGAAGCATTTAATTTGGTAGTGCAATAAGACCTTTAAATATGGCATTTGTGAATAAGACATTAGATATAGACATTTCCTTACCTGAGAGTCTTTGTTCAATGCCATTGAGTTCAAGAAGTGTTATATTCGTTTGTCCTGTTAAACATTTAACATTTTGTATAATTCATGTACGGTTCACTATATTTCAAAAATGTTGAATACAGTCCATTTTATTATAAAGTATGTCAGAAAGTCATTATCTTAAAGAGATATTTAGAAGGTTTAATTTTCAATAAAACATATAAATACAAAATGAAATTGTCAATTTCCAGACAAAAATGTGCCTTATAAATAATTTAATTTATTCAAGGCTAAAACAAGATGCATATTCACTTTTACGAACCACTATGTGATATGAGTGATTTTTCTTTAAATACATAAAATGAATTCGTTTTTACCTGCAAGTCTTTGCTCGACACCGGTGAGTGAAGATTGCAAAATTTGAATTTGTCCTGAAAAAGAATTCAATTAACATGTACATCAATAAATAATATATGTTACCAAACGCCCACCAAAATAATGATTTTTTTGGTCATTTTTTTGTTATAATACAATTAATTATTACTACTTGGCTGTTAAGGAATAAATATGGGATATTTCTAAGCATCTTAAATACTTCAATATGAATCTATAATCTTGAAAAGAAAGATTGTAAGTTCTTACTTGATGATTGTGAAGATTGTGAAGATAGTAGACTTTGAATCTGTCCTATAGAAAAAAATAAATGCAATCAGACTGTTGCAAGAAAATATCTTGGTAAAATATAATTTTATAAAACACACGAATAGAAACATTCTTGACATAAAATCTATAAAATAGAAATGCTTAGCAGCCAATAAGCAATAACCAGCCAATAACCAATTACCAATTTCAAAATATAATTGATGCCACCATAAATGAAGCTAAATTTGATGCAAATTAAATCTAGTTTGCATTTGTTTTGCTAAAAATATTTATGAAATAATTTACCTGATATGCCAATAAATCCATGGGATGTTTTATTGGTCAGCCCTGCGAAACAACAAAAAATCAATTATTGTATACTTTTGTAGCAATTTGTTAATTTATATAAACAATGTTTAGCTTAAATCAATTAGTAAACAGCGTAACCATAAACAATAAATCATATTATACTTTCACATGTGTGCATATAATAAAATGCATACCCTAAAATGCAATTTATTACATTTATATCAAACTATTTCATCAGGTATTGCTATTTAGGTGACCAACATACCTGCCTGGCTTTGGTTCATATCTACCAATAGACCAACAACTTCTCTAACCAGTCCTGTTAGATCAAATATGGTAGAAATAAACCCTTCAAACGTTACGCATATAATAAATGAATATCAAATTGATAGTTAAATCGATCAAATCGAGAATATATAATTTTGATTACATGGAGCAGAATCTCAAAATCTTACCATACGTTCTGAAAGAGCTTCCGTTTATCTCTTGAATTCGATTCACAATGTCACCCATACCAGCATTATCCATACCAGCATTATTGTGCTCTGAAATATCGAAACCGGCACATGGCAGTCTTTTTATTCCATTAACATGTGTCTTACTTTATTTATGACGTTATGAAGTTTATGATACTTAATTTATGATCAGCCATCACTGCGTTATTTCAGGCCACGAATTTTACAGGGTCTTACCTTCAAAGTTGGTTTAATTTATTTTAGACATAGGTAACCCATTATCTACTACTAATAGAATGATTCACAACGTGTTGAATTTGTTTCGGCTTTACCGTAATTTTCTTTTCAAGATTTTTAAAAGATGAAGTCTCAAGTGAATCGTAGCTTTCTATCATATCTAATATATATATCATTATAATAGTTCGGTACTCCATAGCGTTATGAGATTTTAAGCAATTCGAACCATTACGTTTTTTGTTTAAAATTGAAAGGCCTACCTGCTCGACGTTGTTTTAGTTGCTCGAGCTCATCAGTGACCTCATCAAGCAGCCCTTATTTATGAAATATGTAGCATTATAAGAAGGTTGTTATCTTGTAAACCAAACATTTCTTTTTTTTTATAATGGCTTATGCATTTTTTACTGTAAATGAATAATAAGAAGCCTTAAAAATTGACATAGATTGCATAATAATCACAATATTTATGTTATATTTACTGTTGGTTCTTTGGCCGTTTGTATTCAGTTCTCCTATTTGGTCCTGAAAGTTACCAATATCACCTTTGATGTGACCTGCAAAATGAATGTTCAAACGATAAATATTCATTGAAAATCTATTACATTCATGACATGGACGTAGCATTATGCCGGGCAACATCACCGTTCATATACCCCGGGGGAGACAGCCCCGCATACTTTTGATTTCTAAACGATGAGCTCTTAAATATGAAAGGAATCGATTCAGCAGTTCACCCATCCAACCATTGGTTGCAACCCTTGGTAGTAACCAATGAGTGATATTTCAACCCCTTTGCGATGGCTTTTTATGCAATGAATAGAATTATTTCAACATCTATATTCAATGTCGATGGTGAAATTTTCATTCTAAAATATTGAGCATTGACGAAGATGTAAAACTGATCACGGTTCATAGTTTTCTTGCAGAAAATACATATACTTTGATCAAACGAATGTATTTTTTTGTGCATATTTGATATCACACAGCATTGAACAACCGTACGAAGTATTTTTTCTAAAAGGTGCCAGCGTGGGTAGAGCAGAAACCCCTTTTAGAATGACCTTATTTTTAGAACGTGTGCATTAATATGATAGAGAAATAACAGTCATGTTCTATAGTCTCGATAACCTCTGTAGCAAAGGACCATTTAATAAGTTTTACAGTTTTTTTCCAGATTATCTGTACTTTAATAGTAAGTTACTTCATCTTGTTTGCGTAGTAGTGAAAAACCCGCGCTAACGAATAAAAGATACATTCCATTTCATTTTTTCGTATTATATGGGATTTTCTTAACATTAATAACAATGTATGATATAGTTGTGAACAAATACAAACAAGCGAATAACGCCTGTGATATTGTTAGGGAAATAAATACGGGAAACATTGCCAGTGGTTGACTAATGTTGGCGCATACCAAATGGTTGTCCCCCGGAATAGGTAAAGTGTGTTTATTCTTGTTCCGTTTCAAGAGGGTTCATATACCTACCAAATATTCATAGTCTACCGACCACCTTTTATTACAAGTTTTTGAACTATTTTCATTTTTTCACTTCAATCCTTTCGCAACATTTGTTTTACGACAAAAGGTTGTGAATCGTCATTTCTTTTTGCAATCATATTTTTGATATATTGTTTTATCATCTTTATATACAACTAACCCCTCCATCTCGATAAATGTATGAAAAACAGGCTAGAAAAAAATTGGCATAATTAACCAATGAAAATTTTGAATTTCCTAAACTTTAAAACAAGTATATCGAAGTAAAATGAATGATGCTTCTATTGTTGGATCGTTTTTTTTACTTTATACTGATACTAATGTTAATATATCACCGGACAAAAACTAATTGCTATTTGACACAGTAACTGCATTATGTTTTTCAAAACTCGTCATTGATTGTGTAGGTTTATTCGGAATGCTTATAATTTGTTATAGCTAGAAAAATATCAATAAGTCTCGTGGAAAGTAAATTTTTAGTACACAAATTGTGATTTTTATTTTTATAAATCTTAAAGAATAAATATATTCTATTTGCATCATTTCCTAAATTTTTTATCATAAATCTGTTAAATTGACTTATTTTTATTAACCGACTTTTAACTTTCCATACCCATTTAAAGTGCATTTTAAAAGTGTCTCTAGTCATGGAACTACATCAGATAAAATGATCAATGCGAACAAATTGATTGCAACTCTTTGAATAAAATTGCCATATAGTGAGTTCAAACAAATATACTCATTTCCCAGTGGTGTTATTTAAGCCCGTCATAAATGGCGATGTCGACATAAAGAATAATAAATCCCATTCAAAATGTAACAATCCTCTTAAGAATACCTTGTATTTTAGTCTCTTTGGATGTTATCCTGATAAATGAAAATTCTAAATTGAAATAAATAATAATTAATTGAATAATAATTAATGGGTTTTATTAGCGTGTTATAAGTGTGCTAAAAAAGTACGCCTAATGTTAACGGCCATCGTTTGTTAATGAATGGAGGTAAAGGAGTGTACACCAGTGATCTTTTAAATCTTTTAAGAGGGCCAGCGCATACGCAGATTCCTGCGGATAATCCGAAGGAATCCGAAGATTTTCATACGCAGATAAATACAGGCGCTTTCCTTCAACCAAATAGAGATTTTTGATTGGATATGACGACAAACAAAATCAGCATACCGTCATAGCTGAAGAGCGTTTTCAGTACTGTGAGGATTTTTCATCTTTATTGACCAAACAATAATTAATCTTGAAATAGAGTGGGAAATGTTTAGATAACAATTATGGAAAAATGGTGCCGATCTTTTTCTAAATCATTGGTTATCCTTTTGCGTTAAACCGCAAATGGACCGCTGTCCATCATTGTCCCTTTACATGACATTCAAGTGAGGTGAGGTATTAACGTAATTTCCAGATGGTTACCTTCTTAATATATTTAGAACAACGCAACGTTGACGTCACAATATGATGTTTCTATGACGTCATTTACAGCTGTAACGTATATTGACGTGACAATGACAGTAATAAAAGATAAACCTATGTGAGGGGTGGGGATTTTGCGCGGTGGGGCGTGGGGGGGGGGAGCGGCGGACGTTTTTGAAACCTGATAAAAGACAGTTTATTTGCTTACGTTTCTATGCATATTTCTGTTGAGTCGCTTAAAATGTTCTTTACATGCTTTCAGATTTTGCCAATATTAATCCGAATCAATACTTAATCTTAGTGATCCTAATCTGAGTCATGGCCTTTGCTTTAACAAGGAGGCATCTTGTCTCATACTGTTTACATCAACTTGTGCTGTTCTAAAATCATGAAACTTCCATATCATTTACAACAAAACGAATTTCACAGGAAACCGCGAAAGGCTTCGGGTTTCAGTGAAGGAATCTGAGGATTCCTTTGGCCTTTAAAAGTGGTGTATGACTACCATTTTTAGAATAATCTAATTTCGTTTTTTTGTCATACATAAATTTCATTTTAAAACAATGGGCAATCATTTTAAAATACAGTGTAAAGGCGATGAAAAAACTTATTTTGATATCATGCATAAACAACTAAAACATTAATGGGTTCTCCTATGCAAATAATTAGGAAAGGGTTTCCGAATCAAATGCATCTGAGGTGACTCAAACAACAAAATGGGCTGATCTATAATGAGAATAAACAACCATGATAAATAACATTTTGTCTACTCTAACTTAATTCCTTCGGTCTTATCCTGTATTTTAATGTGTTATATTCTTTTTGCGGACAACTTTAACGGATATCATATCATGAACGACAATGCCAATGCATTCTGCATGTTTCGTAATTTTGTGACTAAACTGATGTAATAGCTATTGGGGTATACACTACAAAGTATGACCCTTGACAGCTAGCTCCCTTTCATGATAAGACCATGACGTACCATGATTAATAAAAGTCAAAGTATCATTCTTATATTCATTGGTATTTTGATAAGGTAAGGTGTCGCTGAAAGCAATGCTATTGTGCGCTCGTAGCTGACTAGTCATGTCAAAATTCTCTTATTTAGCAATTATGTCGGCTAAGATAAAATAAGCGTCATAGATTACTAATGTAAATAAATACGTTACTTGCCATTTGCTCTATGAAAACTAGCATTCATTTCTCCCATTTGGTCCTTGAGTTCTTCATATTTGACCTCGATGAGCTCGGCGATATCTATATTCAAAATATATCTATACATTTATGACTATTTATACATTACGTAGTGATAAGCATTATTATTATCTGAAATAATTAGATACCTTGCCATAATTGATCATAGATTCGCTTTTCTACAAAAAAATATTTATTATTTACATATTAAGCAATGCACAGATCAAATAGTTCACGGATGCTTAACGTCATGCCATGTATACCGAATTCTTATTACATTTGGTTTTGTGTGGGAGGTTATAGATATTTCGAGCTTTTATTTTTTAATTATAAACTTGCAAACTAACCCATATAGTTTTTTGCGTAACAAATGCTTTAAATTGCATCGCTGGTTATTTTGCACTCTTTGTCTTTTTGACCTCTCGTAGCCTCTTATATAGTGATTTTGACCGCTTAAAACAAATAAGCTGTCTATAAAAAGACGGATAACCAATAATTGCATATATAAGCTTACCACTTTGTCTGTGCAGGGTAGCATTTATGTCGCCCATTTGGTCTTTAAGGTCCTCATTGTTTGCCTCAATAAGATCCACAACCTCTGTATAAAACATGGATATTATATCGACATCAACGCATCTTCAATCTATAAAATGACTGAATCATAAACATCCAGAACTATGAAATATACTAATATCTCCGAATTTCTAATACACAAAACTATTCAATACACAGCGCAAATATTCATCCATGTGAAAGGATAACTATCAATATAAATATATATTTGAAGCTATTCATCGCCAAAATAAATCAAATAAGCATACAAGTGACACTTTTAAATGAATAGAATAGTAAACATTAACTTGTAAACATCGAAAATATTATACTACAGTTAGCAATTTCCATTATAATGTATACAATTGTATATGTTTCCCATTAAACATATAAAAAAGTCTGTTGACAATTGGTATCTCTTTGTACAGTAGTTCTGCCCTAAGTAAGTCTTTATTTGTTTTTGTTTTGAACTATACCATTGATTTTTTTTCTAATTTTGCACTTTGTAATAGCCCAATAACGTATTTAGCCGAGTAAATGTTTTTGAAATGCACTGCTATAAGCAATGTCATTGTGTACTTCTTCTTAGTCTTTTCGTTACGTTCTCATATAATTATTTTACCACACATACATTAAAAAGTCTATGAATATATAGATAAAGAGGATATTAAAATTTATAAACGCTTACCATTCGCTCTATTTAAGCTGGCATTCAATTCACCCATCTTGTCCTTCAGGTCATCATGGTTGGCTGCATGATATATTAAACAACAGAAACATGCATGGTAGAAATCAATATATATGTATTTATTTGATCCTAACTTTTAGCGGTTATGTCTTGAAATTGTTATAATGTAAAACAAAATATCAGGGAGATAAAATATTTATTCATAAAGAAGGATTCTATCGTTTTACAGGCCAGAATTTATATTGGAATTACATGAAACTTGACCATTAAACGGAAATGCAAAGGCTTCTTACCCCATATTTACAATTTGCTATGAAAAGATATATGCTACCGCAACCCCATACTCTAGCCTAAAAGTATTGACATTTTTATTCCTAAATAAAATTAATTAATTTCGTGATTTCCATTGGTATCTTTAACGTTTATAACCAATGAGATCAGCGACAACTTCAAATCTTTTGATAAATTGATTTCTATCAGAAATAACAAATTAGCATTTTGCAATGATATTATCCCGACTTTTATATGCCAACATACTGAAGACTTTTTATCTAAGAAGTTATCATGGCACTATCTGGTATTGCCAAATCGAGAAGTTCTTTAGTCGCTATTATCATATATATTGTTATATAGTATATTTATACTTACATTTGATGCTTTCAGTAAGTGCCTTCAATTGTTTTTCCAACGCATTAAAGCGTTCTATAGCTTGACATTCTGGAAACAAGCATATGGGTTGACGATGAACATAGATATCTTTATCATAATAAGAACACTTTGAAACTAATTGAGCGCCCACAAACATTTTGAATTACATTGTTCTGTATGTTATGTATATATCTTTTGTCATCAACGAGCCCTAAAATATGATAGAATGTGACAATATAAGATATGATATAATATATGAACAAGTATAATATAAGGTAACTTATTTATATCATATCATACACCAACAGACTGTATAATTTCGAAACCATCAAATATTATGATTTATTGTTGAAATACACTGCCACAAGCAGTTGATGTCATCGAGAAGTTAAGAGATATATTTTCAAACCTGTTGAATAATGTGGTACAGCAATCAAGGCGACCACAGCAATCAGAAGGCAGGTTGAAATGGTGCTCATTGTTATAAGGGCTTTTGACAGACAGCTTCCAGGCCCGATTTCCCTACCATAGCCGTTATCTTTTCGCCCTATAATCATAAAGTAAAATATAAGTTGATCGTGAAATCACACTGTAAATAATAAATTTGAGGATACATTTTTCTCCTTTTAAATATCGTAAGTACTAATTTCAATGTGTCAGTTCCGTACAAAGTACAAATTGTTTTTATTGTTATGTATTACATTTAAACAGATATTTGATTGCAAACGACACATATGAATCGCTACCAATTTTGAAGAAATAAAATATTGGTTCCAGATAGCATGAAAAATGTAAATAAGTTATTCTGTTCAGACAAATAAATAAAAAATGCAAGATAAAATCTCTATTAGTGACACGAAGCCTTAAAAAATCTCAATTTAAGCAATATCCAAACACTGCGTTTCTTAATGCAAATATTGTCAAATACACCTGTCCTTTTCAACACACAATTATAAAACAATGCCAATAAATCAAACATTTACAACACGATTTTTAACTTGGAAAACCATATTCTCATACACATTTTATAATATCGATTATTGGCTCACGAATACCGCTCCTTCAGTCTTATATCACAGCGTTAAAAGCCTGGTCATGATTTGTTTTTCTAAATTAATCAACTTTCTTTTATTTTAAACCCAAAGCTATTATTTACGTTTATAAAAAATAGTAAAATGATCAAATACGTTCGCAGTACATGGTTTGTAATCTAAATCTTTATCAGGTTGCGTACATCTCTATTTATAGGAACGCGTCCCTATAAACAGAGGCGCCCGTATAAATAGGGACACGTCACATTATCAGGTTGCGTACATCCCTATTTATTGGAACGCGTCCCTAAAAACAGGGGCGCCTGTAAAAAAGGGACATGTCACGGTTGACTGCAAATAAATGAATGGCAATTTTAAATCCATTGATGCAAATAACTTTTAATTGTATTTTCTGATAAAATAATATTTTGGAAAATCTAGTGCAAATGTAATTGAATTTTGGTAAATATTTGAAATTAGACGGTTTTTTAACTTTTCGAGGAGATTTGATCGGACGAGATCTCGGCTATGCTTCAATATATTTCGTTTGCCTTTTGCAAATGGGGAAAGAGTGTATACTGGAGCAGTCCTTAGGTATGTCATTTCCGGATTTCTTAATAAAGAAAACGAAATTCGATGGGTTTACGACAGGGTTTTACGGACGCGATCTAAACAATCAAAATCGATTAATGTTGTTTTTTGGTAAATACAGAACGAATATATAATAACATTTGTAATTTGTGGTTTTATTTACAATTTTCTCAACAGTTTATTATTTCGGCGATTTTTAGAATATGATACTTAATTTTGGACTAAGCCTGATTATCGATAGGCTTCTAGATACCTCAGCTCTCATTTGATGTATTCCATATTTTTATATTTAATTAGCATGGCATAAGAAACATTAACATGTTGTTGAGGTAGCGACCGACTGGTCTACTTGAGTTTATCCAACGGAATGCCTACACACAAAAAAATCTTCGAATGGACTTCGAGATATATCCCATTAAAAATTTGGTGCTCACATTCACATGGTGTTCTGAATTTTATCATAATTCAACATAACCTCGCTATTGCTATTTACACTGTTGATTTATGTATTGATATATATAGTTTTAGCATTAAGATGAAGATTACACCTATTATGGTTATGAAATGACCGGTCGTCTACCTTTTTTGCCGGGCGCCAATTTTATATAGAAATTTGATTATATATAGAATATTGTTATTGTAGACCCCTGCCCTCAAACTAAACCTTTTAACTATACTCATTTTAAACTACTTTCTAAAAATGGCCCACTTTTTGCTCACGAAATTTTTATACTCATTCAGATAACCTCTCTAACTTGATATTTTAACTATGCACATACGTTGAGTCTGATTCCTTTGCATGTTTAATTTGAGATCATACATTGAAGAAATAATTCTCAATCTAAGCCCAAGGTCACCATCAAGTGAAACAAACTTTGCATTGCTGCACGAATTAGAAATACGGTAAAACTTGTTTAGCAAATCGTCACTAGGTGGCACACGTGAATCTGTGCATAGTTGCAACATGCATTTACAAGACTTGCCATGGTTATTGTTTTGCATTAAAATGCACTGAACATTTTGTTATAAACATATAAAATGCTCGTCTAGCCTAGCACTATATTCCACAGATAATTTGGCAATATTATAAGCAGCTAAGATTATGTATAAGCGGGCTCTCTCAGTTGTTTTCTCACTCTCGTTAACCTTTAAAATGCATCATGTGTGAGGTTTCCCATTCAAATAGTTTCAGGCTTTAAAATTCACATAGCTCATATCAACAAGTTTTAATGACCATCCATAAAGCAACTGAACTATACAACAAATGTAAGAAAATGTTTCTTTTATTTTAAAAAATGATATTTGTATGTACCAGAGAACCGTTATATGCAGTCATCGGGTAGCGGCAAATTTGCCGCAGACTTCAAAATGTTGTATAAAATATAATAGACCCTGCGGCACTCGATGCCGCAGTCTCTTGTGGTCTCCAGTATATTTGCCGCTGCCCGATGGCAACACCCTAATTAGATAGTAATAATTTGATATGCTTGAAACAAATCAAAGTCAAGGTGATTCAAGCCAAAACGTATGAGTAGGGTCCATGAAATATGCGTACCATCTCACGGTTAACCATTTCAAGAATTTATGAAAGTACTTCTCATTTGAATTCATTACTTTATAATGGCTTCACTTACAGATATTTGTTACGCAAGAGGTCTCCTACTATGTATAGTTCTGACAAAAAAAAATATAAACGAATCTTACCGGAGACGGAGACAGGATGAACTATGCCTTTGCCCTGAACATCGGTGTGCCCTTTGAGTGCAAAAGTGTCCATTTCCGTTGAACTCCTTTTGCCGTGTTCAAACTCATAATGATTTGCAGAACTATAAGTCGGATTCTCTATTAATTTTTCCATTTTTCTCAAATATTATTTTTCCGTGTATCAAACGATGATCAATTTTATGATAATAATTCGATTGAGAGGGAGTTCTTATATAGCTGAGATTGACCATAAAATATGTCAACTATCAGGATGGTCTGATGAAATATTTTAATTAGTTTTAAGAAAAGGAAGAAACCTTTGAATATTCTATGACGCACACAATTTGTTCAAACAGATGTTATGCATATGTTGCACCAATCTGTATAATATGCTGTCTATTCGGAGCGAAACGGAAGGATTATGTCATAAAAATTACACATCGTTATATACAGAGGTCAATATCAACATATTTATGGAATTTAGTGTTCCTGGTATGATTTTGCAAATATTATAACGTTGTAAATCGTTTGTACAATAATTCTAGAACTGGTCATACTTATGAACTTAAACTGATTAAATATTTGGACATACTAAAAAAAATATAATCAACATTACTCTAAACAAATGGCATGTCTAAGTAGGCAATAATGTTTTCCCGCATTATTTGACATCTCAAATCATAGTGATAAGAAAAAATAATTTAAATCATATCTAAATATTTTCTTTGGCAACAGGAAATTGTTAAAAGATTAAATTACTCCTATCCATTCACAATGTAATATGCAAATTATTGACAGTGGTAATAGTAATTTGGTAGATTTAATTGTCAATTTTTATCAAATTACCAAAAGGTGATGAATGTATGTAAACATAAAGAAAACTACAACCCTGTTGGTTCTTATATTAACAAATATATTCTATTAGGTTTTCATATTGTAACGATATCATAATTTGTTGATTTCTCAATAATAATCAAAACATTTTTAAATGGAACGGTTCTTTTTTAATCTAAACCAGTGTTTCCGTGTATTCCTAGACCCTTAAAGTGTAGTTAACAATGGGCTGACCAATACAAGCTTAAGAAACATGAAGTAAACACTTAAAACAATATATACTGCTATGTTCAATCGCAGAGTTTATAAGTTAATTGATTTTTTTTGTAAATTCATTGCATTGTTCTGCAAGTATGTTTTCGAATACAAATTATAATCTCCCAACAGCAATTACACAATCTGACTGCTTTCTCGTCCTAAGTCCATTCAATGCACTGACATTTGGCACATTTAATGCGATTACTAATCGGTTAAATAAGCAACAAGTGATTTCATCATTTTCCAAATTTTACAACTTCTGTGTCTAAAGTTCAAACGATGACATCAAGTTTGACACATCATATGATTGTTTAAAAAGGATGAATATAAATATAACTTTAATCATGTGCCGCCTATAGACTTTGACTGTCGTCTCAAATACATCGTCGTGTTTGCATATTAATATAACTATTTTTTGTCTAAATAGACCAAGAAACTTGCGTTTTAACCAGATACTAAACTAATGAATGGCTATTAGACGTGTATATTAATGCACAAATGTATGATTTCGTTCTCCTCCACTGTTAAGACTGTACACTGTCTCTCAAGCTAAATATGTGATTATTGATTTAAGGTTACCCCTTTCTAAAATAATCATGTTGTGTATTTTGTCAATGATAATTGTCCACATATATTTCCATGTAAATTATTCCGTTTGTATTTGCTTTGGTAGCGCACATGTCATCTTGATGTAGAATTTGAAATCCGTAATCAAATATATTGGTTTGTGTATGTATGTTTTTTTCCTGTTAAAGGTCATATTTACATATCTTGACCTACTTAGACTTATGAGCATATTTCTCTCCGGAACTTCTCTGTGCAAGTCTAGTCCTTTTGACAGTCTCCGTTCGACTGTTGCCAGTGGTAGGCCGATGTCCTCTCGGATTTTGATGCACCATTTCTTTGGTTGACGGCCTCGTGGTCATGGGTTTTGGAAGTCGAGATTGTACGCACGGGGTACGTAGCTGTCTAAAGTTCTTCGGGCCATATGCCCAAACCACTTGAACCTTTTGGTTCTGATAGTGTCTGTTGTTGTTGCGTTCATTTGCAAGGCAATTCTCACTGCTTCGTTTTTGACTCGGCCGCGCAGCTTCACACCAAAACTGGCTCTCAGTCATCGCATTTCAAATGCCTCTAATTATCAGCTATTTCGGAGTGTATGGTCCATGTCAGGGCGACGTACGTTGCAATTGGAAATCTAACGCTTTGTATAGTTTTACTTTCAGGGGCTTGCTTATTTCACGTTTTTGCCAGATTGGGACATTCAGTCTACCGAATGCAGACGAGGCCAGCAATATCCGTCTTCTCACGTCGTCGGAGAAATTTAAGACGATACTTTCAAGGAACACAAACTCTTTGACATGTTCCACTTCGCTGCCGTCTAGTCCTACGACTAGGTCATTTGGGGATATAATCTTACATTTTGCGCCATTTTTCTTAACATTTCAGAAGCTGATTTATGATATTTTAAGGTAAACTGTAGTAAAAAGGTTTCTTGTCATTAAGTAAACGTTTATGAGCATTTACGAGATGTTATATTGGTATGTCAAAATATGTTTTTCTTTTAATAGAACTTGATTATACATATATGTCATATTATACATGACAACATAAATCTTGTCTTTCAACTCTTTATTACATTTTTTAATGTTAAAATTCAAATGTTCTTTCAAAAATGTGTGCTGTAAAATACGCTTGCTCTCTGCGTTTGTCCTCTGAATACCACGGTTTTGTCTTTCCTAACGAATGATTTAGGGTTTTAAATATTGGTGTTTGAATTGACATTACACTTACTTAAAGATTAATGAAACTTTGTCGATAAATGTATTTTGATTTTAATTTAATAGAAAACATGTTTCTTTATAAAAAAGACTTTCTATTTACATATGTATCTTTATTTGTTCTCATTATATTTATTTATTTTCAGGTATGAATCAAATTTGATTTTAGAAATGATTTTATCAACACACGTGTTATTTGATAAACATTGTGTTATCATAATCCTCTTAAATTGTTTTGTTTTTTAATCCGCAAGATGAATACAAATTTATAGCTATAGTCTATGAGCGAATAAATCTAAAATAAATAAAGGGCATATATGTCAAATTATATATATCAAATAAGGGGTTTCCAAGGTGCGCTACAAATTTGAAAATGGCGTTCTTATTTGAATAAAAATACAACAGCGTACATTAAAAAGTTAATTTTGTCACGCCTGTTGGCAAAAATGGATGAATTTTGACTTAAAACTTACTACTTGCAGGACTTTATCTTAGTTTGTCAGGTGAGCCAACATTATTTGAGTGGAGTTGCATGTTCATGAATTAATTTTTTTATACATTCAGGCCCTAGAGATGTGTGTATTATTTGGACGAGTTATTTGTGAATGGTTCACGAAGAAAACGAGTTATTTTCGCTTTCAACGCAGCCGTTGTTGGTGTCAATCTAAGTCAAAGTTGATTCATCAAATGACACATCATTGGTTATGTAACAGTATCGTTTTTGTATTGGTTTCCGGTCAATAAACAGTTTGACATGTGATATAATAAAGACACAAAGGCACAAAGGCTTAATATTTAGAAAAACTAAACTAAAATCAAGTAATTTCAGAAAAAAAAGACGTTGTTATTTTGTTTGCTTAAACTCGTCATATATATTAGATCACCCTAATCCAAAAACAGAAAACAGAATGAAGCTCATATGAAGTTATGTTTCTAATGAAGCTGTATTTTTGCCCTGTCGCCTGGGCAACTATGAAGAAAATCTGAACAGCAGAACTGCCAAGTCATAAAATAGGCAGTGTTCAAGCATAAAGTTAGTTTTATGAGAGATTATGTGATCACCCCTTAAAATCAGAATTCGTTAAAAATCCTTTCATTTGTTTCTGCAGTTTAATACCAGTAACAGCTAAATACTAACTTCCCTTGTTGTAGAGATTCGGTGATCATGTTTGTAATAAGGGGGCCAGTTCATCAGTACATACCTGTATATTAAATATGGCCTCTTTTTGGTCAAAAAGACAAAAATACACTGCACGGAGCCTGTGATCTTTGCATTCCCAGTATCAGGTATTTCAAAGCAAATTTTGGTCGATGGTTTAAAATAAGAAGCCGTTGAGTTCGTCGGCAAATCATTAGGCTAAAACAATGTTAGGTAGTTTTAGTCTGACTTGTGTAAAATGCTTTTCACTTTATTCAAACATGCTCTTTGATTGTACATGACAAAATATTTCTAGTCTTTTAACTCGTTATTACATTTTCCCTATTTCTAAAGGTTTAAAGGTTTTAAAGGTTTTAACGTTTTAAAGATTTAAAGGTTCCTCCAAGATTCGCGATGTAAAATGCGTTTGCTCTCTGCGTTTGTCTTCTAAATACAATGGCTGTGTCTTTGGTAACGAATGATTCAGGGTTGAAAATATTAGTATTTGAATTGGCATTATACTTATTTAAGCATCATTGAGACTTTGTCAATAGATGTATTTCGATTTGAATTTAAAAGAAAACATGTCTCTTTATAAAAACATTTTGTATGTTGATATAGGTATCTTTATTTTTTCTCATTATATTGATTAATTTACAGGTATGAATCAAATTCGATATGAGAAATCATTTCATCAACACACGTGTAACTTGTGAAACATGGTATTATAATAATCACCTTCACTTGCATCATAGTTTTGTTTTTATCCGCAAGATGAATAAAAAATCATAGTTATTTCTTGTAAGCCAATTAATCTAAGACAATAAAGTGAATATCAATAATCTCAATGTTTTTTATATAATGAATAGTCACCAGTAACGATTGAGGAATATACTGAATTCCAAATAGTCGAACATCCCTCTTGTGAAATAAAATGTAACAAATGATCTATCAATATACAATACCATTGTAAAACACCATTTTAAAACACCATTCGATTTATGGTTGTTTTGAGACTCAATATTATAGAATCAGTTGCAAGAAACAGAAACATCTTCTCCATGGCCACAGTCATGCGTTCCCCAGCTGTTCGAGTCGCAATGACTAAGTGCTTTTTCATCCCCATCGCATGCAACCTGGTCAAGCCAAATGTTTCCAGAACCATATAGTATATTGCCTCTTGTAGTTCCGCCCCTGTTTCAAAATGAAATACAATTGTTCGTCGTCTTATTCAAAGTAAATATATATCCGCAATTTGGGAATCTCAACAGATCGTTATGTTTTGACTGAAACATAATTTGGTTTGTTGAATACAAAATGTATGTTTTATGAAAGCACATTACGAGTACCCGTAACCTAGTTGTCGGCACACTACGCGTGCATCATTGCTGTCAAAACCATCGTCGCAAACTGTTCCCCAGCCACCATTGTGGAATATTTCCACGCGACCAGAATTCGAAATGCAGCCATCAGAATCTACAAGCCTAACAGCTCCTGGAATAAGTGAATTTATTACTTTTTGATTAATTGAATATATTTCTAATACATTTGCCACATATTATTTGGAATTAAATCGTTTCCAAAGACAAAAAAACTTTGATTTTATTTTTTAACATCTCAAATAGATGGAAATAAGCTTACCCTCTGATCCTATGACACCTCCAAGCAAACAAACTTGTTCACCAATTGCATCTGTCTTCGCTTCAAGATCTTCTATTTTTCCTGAAACAAGAATGTTTGAGGTCAATAAGCCATATCAAGAAACATATCTTTTCTACGTTTACTGGTCCGATGATCATATTTGCTCAATCCACGTTTTCGTACATAAAGAGCCCTTTTTACATGGAAAACTTAAATAAAATATTCTATTCTGCCATTTATCAACAAAATGACACTTACCTGATACCATTCGTTCCATTTCACTCAACTGGTTCTGTACATTAATAGTAGTTTCTGTTGAAATAAAAAGAAATCAAAAGTATTGAACAGTTTAATCTATATTTAATAATTATATTGTGTGGTCCACCTAATTGTTCACTGAATTATTAAGACGCATTTTAACAACCATAGTAGGAGAGTGCTATATCTGCATAACAGTACATTTAACATTGATTTATTTACTTAGAATGTACACACACCTGATTGCTTCTGCCCGATCACAGTCGTTTCCATCGTAAGGTTTTCAATGAGCGCTTTATTCGACAAATGATATATATAAACTTAATATTTTCAATTATATATTTATCAAATAAACGGAAAATGTCACAATTAATTATCATTGTGTTATTTGTTGAAACTTATATTTAGTTTTTATAAAAAGGGGATTCTGAAATTATCTGATTTTGATAATTAAATTCAATGATTTTAACATTTGTTCATTCTCATTTCTAAACATTAAGTTAATTTCTGGAAAACTTACTACAGGCGTTATGCAAGGTATCATTCAGTGCAATGAAAAAATCTTTGACCTCCGTGTTATCTGAATTCCTCTGATCTGTATGCAAATTAACATATTTGCTTTTCAAATAAATTGCATATTTTGCTTAATTGAAATATTCCTTCAAAATTATAAATATATTTGGTTTATCTAAAGTGTGTTATATAATCAAAACCTTAAAAAATAAAGCAATGTCTTGTAAACTGTAACTTTGTAACTAAATATGATTGTTTACCTTCTAACCGCTTGAATATTGTATGATTCAATCAAATTGTTAACAACTTTTTCATACATCATAAAAATAAGTTTAAACAGTATATACACTACATTTCATGCCCGAAAGGTAAGTAGGGATATACATGATAATTTCAGTTATTTTAAAGCAATACTGTTGATCTCATATATAAATTCCCTCTGTTTAAAGAACAACTTTTATATATTTGATTGAGTAATGGTATGTTTATCGATAAAATCAATATGGACAATATAACTTTAACCAATAATGGCAACACATTTAGTGCTCTGTGGAGATGATAAAATGTCTTATTTTGTAAACACACCACAAACAGAGGAGCTCCCACCCTTAGCGATTATCAAATCTTTGATCTCCTGATAATCTGCTTTCCTCGCATCTGTAATGTAACTCGAATTGAATATTGGTCAAAATATTTTGCCTAGCAATATGTTTTTCCTCATACAAATTATGTATTTTTATTTTTATAATTTGATTAACGATGAATAAAAGCATATTAAATATACCATTATATTTTGCGTATATATTATATAACTAAATAGCTTCATATAACTACGACAATCTAGATAGTTAAGGCAATTTAGACAAGAAATAAATTGCATCTAAATAATTTGCTATCTAATTACTCTATGTTATTGTTTTGCCAAAAAAAATCTAAAATTTTTTAAAATTGCATAAAAAGTCTTTCGTTATAGACAATCTAAAACAACACAAAATACGATTTCGCCAACAAGTAAACAAAACAGTGTGTCATATGACCTCTGTCTTTATTTTATTTTTCGTCGTACAAAAAGAAGTGCGTTTTGTCATAAATGTCTGAAAAAGTCTGAACAACATGATGCGCCAATTGTGTTAGTGATAGCACGACTGCGGAAGCTTGTTAACTGTAAACAGACTAGTAGTAGCAATTACTAATTACAAATTTTGTCAAGTTATATAGTAAGTTTATCAGAGAATTATCCAGAATAACAAGAAAAGAATATTGAAATAACTTGATCGCATTACCTGATTTGAATAAAACAACTATAAGCAGGGAGCAGACAACAAACAAGAGACACAAGGCGAGGCAACAGAACACCATTAATGCTTTTACTTGGTACAATGTTGTCTTTTTCTCTTGTTCCCCATCTTGGCATCCTGCTGTAATAAAATATACATAAATTTTAATGAGTAAAAAATGATCTTACTAGTTAAATAAGTTGAACATCCTTCCTATTATTAATGTATACATTCTTTTAAAGGTCAACAGTTTTGATAATTTTGGAGACATTAACAAGACTATTTTTAGTGAGATTATATCGCAAAGATGACGTCACAGTTATCTTGGTAAACACAAGGCATTTGCACACATTGTTATGTTTTCATTTTCGTAAAACAAAAGAGAAAGCTAAATACATTTTGTGCATTTAAACACATTTGTTGTGCATTTGTACACATTTGTTAGGTTTTCATTTTCGTAAAACAAAAAGTGAAAGTAAAAACATCATAATGTAACATAAAAATAAACTAAAGACCACATGACAAACAGTTTGCTACACATTATTTAATTACTAAAGATTTTTAGATGCCGTATGATATGTTGTTTTCTTTAATAACTTTTTTATTTCTCAATCGTTTTTAAAACAAGAAACGCAGATTAATATGTCTCAAATTTCCGCATCTCTCCAAGCTTTTTCACATTTTTCGAATGCACATAACAATACTAAATAAGCAAAATGCATGTATTTTAGCCCATAGTGCTTATACATTGTTATGCACTGTATTCCATGGTTATGCATAGATCATCAAACAGCATGAACGAAACATGTCATGCGGGGTGCTCTCAAAGTTCATATCATAATTGATAAGCATACATTAGACATTAAAATCTAGGTAGATTTTAGTGGAATACATAGATTTTTATTAAATAGAATTTAGGCTTTGCGGTTTTACAATAATCTTAAAACATTTTATTTGTCTATTGAACGCCTTACAATTAAAGTTTGAGAATTCAAGCATTGGTGTAGTATTGAAGGATGTAATTTTATCCTTTGAGATCTGACTTCCATATAGATATGTCCAAAAATGTCATATGAATACATGTATATGATGTTCTTTCTCGACAAGGGTAGTCCATAGTGTGTCCTTTTTCAACGTAACGCTCAGAAGACGTCTTACATTGGGTTATATGAACGTTTTCCGTTCATTTTACGTCCCGATGTGCGATGAACGTTATTCTTACATCGACTCGACAACGACGCCAGGGCAAAGTTTTGCCACGCTGTTTGTTTTTATATCGTGGTTATTTTATATATTTGAACTATTTATATACGTACATTTAAATACATTATAGATGGTATATTCGAATTCATGTTCAGCTGATCTAAAGTATGACTTTGTCTGGGTTCTCTTGATGTAATTGTGAGATTTGAGAAAATGAGTCGAAATGGTGACTGTTCACATGTCCGTGGGCCCGGATGTCCGAGGGTCCGTATGTCCGAGGGTCCACATGTCGGAAAGTCCGGATAGCTGATGGTTTAAATAGACCGTGTTATCATATGCCTACGCGATCCCAATCCTTTTGAATGACGTCTTGACGACGTATTTTAATGACGTCACGTATTAGCGCGTCCGCCGAAAGTCTTTGATTGGACATCTTGATAACGTGATTAAATCAGTCCTTGTGACGTTTTAAATATGACGTACCATTTACGTCGTAATATAACGTTGTAATGACATTGTATTCTGGCCGGACGTGATTCGATGTTACTAGGACCCTAGTTAAGGGTCCACTTTACGGATTGAACTTACTATTAAA
>LQRL01173800.1:22539-41112 GCA_001703475.1 Hydroides elegans
ATATGAATCTAGTATAAGGTGCGGAGAAGTTGGAAAATAGACATATTTTTCTTATAATGCTATTGTCGTTATCCTGGTGAACATTTCGTTCAAATTCATTTACCAAGCTACGCCTGATAGACTGTAATGCGTTTTCATGTTTCTCATTTTTGTTAGCATACATTTATTTTCTTAAGTCATCAAGTCGTAATTTTGACCTACAACTGATTGTAAGAGTGAACATATAGCTAGCAATATTTTCATATAAAAACTAAATAGTTATATTGTTCACCCCCTCCCCGCTGAAATATGCCCTGATGTTTCTGTTATTATTTATTTTCAATGTTGATACATTGAAGCATCCGTGACGCAGCTTTGTTTATTATATGAAGGGCACCCCACGACATATTTTTCAAAAAGTTGTAAAATCAACTTAAAACAACATTATAATAACGAAGAACAACAAAATTATGGTTTTTTAACATTAAAATGTTACAAAAAGGTGTTCCTTTTTTTCCAAGCCAGCTGGGCTGTTCCTCCCTTTCTAGCCAGCTTGGAGCAGAAAAGGAACACCTTTTGCGAAAGTTGAAATGTTGAATATATCAAAATTACGTATCATTTCTTTCAAATTACATTTAATTATTCAATTACAAACAAGTTTAATCAGTTTCCAAATAAAAATTCTCATTATTCATTGTGAAAATTAAGAAAGTATCAAAAAAGATGTTCCTCAAACTGCTCAAATCTCCAAGCTAGATTGAATTTACTCAAAATTTCCAAGCCAGCTGGAAATTGGTGGGGAACACCTTTTTTGGGGAACAGCTCGTGGGATGATCTTCTTATATGGGAATGAAATGGGTAAAACGCTATTGTATTAAGCCTTACCTGACACTGGACCTTCCTGTTTATCGTTCTTCTCCAGAGCAACATATGTATTCATCGGAATATGTTCATGATCCCTGTAATCAGGTTCACGCGGTACTTCATATATGTCATCTGCATCCTCATTTTCTGGCCCGTTTCCCACCGAATCCACATTTTCATAAACCATTTGATCATCCATTGTAGTAAAATAATATTATTATTAAGGCTGTTTAACAATAATTTGTTTCCAAAATATAATGCTCTCAATGATAACTTGCTCTGAATTATCAATAGCTAAAATGAAAGTTGACCGTTGTCAGAAATAGCTTGTTAAACCTATTCATTATAGATGGGATCGGATTATGTATTCGTTCGTTTTGATTTTCCTCATAATATATTGATAAATATAAACATGCATTTATATAAAACTTTGTTCATGTGCACCAATAGCACAATAGAATGTACCTGTATGGTATTTTTATATTTCTTATTTAAAAAAAAATTATTTAGTCTGGTTTTCGACTACCCCTGGCTGCTTTTTAGAAATACCAAGAAGAAAATGTAATCAAGGGTTTTTTTCATTAATGGCCGGTCCCAAAGGTCGAGATCGAATCCGAGATTATGTTGGGTATTATTAGGTCTACTCCGCGATTGCAATATCCAAGCTTAATCCTAGATTGCTTAGATAATCTAAGATTAATTCGCGATTATTTTTCAGTTTCGGACCGTTCGATCAGCTTTAGATATTGGAATCCAGGACTAATCTAAGATTAATTCTCGTGCCTTATGATAATACGAATATTACACTGATAATATTTTGGCGTTTGATCTATTTGTACGTTTGTATTGATAAATATATCTTAATGTATCAATGCATGACGTGTTTGACCTTTGTTTTTATATTTGATTGAAATTATCAATATACTGGCGTACTGCTATAGAGAGGTCGGTAGTCTGCGATTCAAATCTACTTTGAAGTGTCAAAGTATCTTAACCTATGCAATAACAAGCAATCAAACGATCAAACAGGCATGGATACTAGACTATGATTTCATGTTTTGTTTACCAGATAATAATGTAGACTATGTTCATTATTCTATCAGGCAATAAACAAACTGGATTCTATAACACCCCAAAGCTATATAGGTCTGACCATATACATGTACATCGCCATTAACTTAACATTTAATGTTGAACTAAATTCATTTCTGCTACATTTTCACTTCAATGTAGGAATATAATACTTCAATATGTACTTAATGATGTACATTATAGTTATGAATGAAAAAGTGAGCATTTCCGTTAGAAAGTGCAACATTTACAAATAATACCCGACTTAATCCTGGTACACCCCAAGATTACATTTTCAGCCTTGGATTGACAGTTAACCATAGGTCTGAAACCCGAAAATTTTGCAATCTTAGATTATTCCCCGATTACATTTAATCTCAGTTATTGCGACGTCTGGAACCGCCCATAAGACAGGATGGATTGTGAGACTTTCAAATTAAGGAGCTTCATATAAATAAAAGCATGTGTGAAATTACATAAGACCAATTAATTCGCTCTATTATACAAGACCCGTCATAAGCATATATTACATGCAATCTGAAAACATATATAAAAAATATGATAATGATAATCGTACTATATGATTTCAGTTCAATCCATACCGACTTTTCTCTAAACCAAATTAATCACACATACAATGTATGGTACGCAAACATCTGAAAGTTCTTGCAAATATGTGATACTACAGATTAACTAGATAGTAACACACACTTTTTAAAACTTGTTTTTTTTTTAAAAAAAACCTTTATTTTGTTTATTTTTTAATTTATATGTTTTATTTAAAAACATGGAATATATCAAATTTGTCAAATGCCTTATTTCAACAATTTATTTGCGTGTTCATAATTATATAATGTAGACCAGTGTATCTGGAATTCGCGGGAATCTATAATTCGCGGATACGTGTTTCTCGAGAATTATTCATATTAAGAAACAACTCATTTATAGGAAAACATTGAGAAACCAGTTTTCTATCACACTTAAGTCAAACCACGATCACAGGCTCAGGTTATTCGCAAAAAACACGTGTCCGCGAATTATAGATTCCCGCGAATTCCAGATCCGCCATTCTACACATTATGAATTTGATGGATATGTTATCAGAAATTATTTCACATTAATAAATTATTTAACATCGATAAATTAAACGATAATTGACTGAAGCTGATTACATTAGTTGATTAGCAAAAAAAAAAATAGATAACCAATCAGCTAATAAATATCGATAGCTTACTGTTATACATGTACATGTTCATGTATATATGTACATGTAGAGTCTATATGCTAATCGATCGTATGAATAAGAAAATGAAAATGTAATCATGAGATTATCCAATGGTATCAGCTGAAGAGCTTAGAGCATAAATATGTTCAGTGCGAAATCATGTTTTTGAGAAAAACGACATTGATAGTTCCCGAATTTTGTAACAAAATATTCAACACGTTTATTGAGAAAAACATATTTATGTACTTAAATAAATTTGCAGTTCACTTTTTCGTTATAAAGAGAATGTAGGTATTTTACAAGTTTATCGCGAAAGACATATTTGTGCAGCAAACATATTAACTTTGCAAGGGTATGGCACATTGCATTGGAATAACAAGTTTATTGCAATAGACTAGTTTGTGCAAGTAAAACCATGATTATTACGGTAAAACCAGTATTTTGATAAGTTTCAAACGTAAAATTTGTCAATAAATGTTCATCGCATGACCTTTATACTCATATAGATGTTAGTTCACATGACAGTGCTGATAACTCAAAAACATGTTTTTCGCACTTAACACGTTTATGCTCTTAGTCCTTCGGTTGTTTTCATTTGTTTATCATGTAATCTATCAAATAGAGTATTATAATACGTATATCAACATGTCAACCCTCTATTAACTAAACTTTATTTTCCATTTATTTTGTCGGTTGAAATCAAGTTGCGTATATGGACGCGGTTCAGGTTTTTAAATGCTCACTATGTAGGAAACACAGTTTGGCTCTTTGCATCTGCGTCTGTGGAATTCAAATTGGTATAAATCATAGTTATCCCAGTGGAATTAATGCCGTTTGGATTAATATGTTTTATACCAATTTAAATTCCACATAACGCTCCAATTTCTACTATCAGTTTCTAATTATTCAAAGTAATGAGCAAGCATCGACACAATTGCCAAAACAAAATCATACTGTGATTAAACTGATAAAATTAATCTGTGTACATTATCTTTTTTTTAAAGTTTATCCTTCCTGGTTGAAATTTTCTTTTACACACATTTCAAATGTCTCATATCTAGTCAAACATACATGTATATGGTTCTAAACCATCGCCTGCTATAGATATTTTTTGTAAAAAAAATATGTATTCACCCCATAAAATTTGAAATTCCTTGCATACGAATGAAATCAAATTTTAAATTGTCCACCTTATTAAAACTAACTGAATTGTTAATGCGTAGATAAAGTGTTGGCGTTTTCGCTAGCACACAAATTTAAAAAAAGAACGAATCAACACTATTCACTCTCTAATTCCTTCGCAAATGAATGGGCTCATTCTCCTGCGCTTCGAGCTCCGACATCGCCTTTGAACCTTTCCGTTTCGCACTGAACACCAGGAATATCAGCCCGGCCAGCAAATAGAGTGCGAAAACGACCCACGCGAGAGCGAACGAGAAGCCGTAGCGAATCGTGGCGCCCTCTGGGTGGCGCTTGGGGAGATTCTCGCGTTCATATTCGACCGAGTTGCGCATGACCTCGATGCTGACGAATAGACAGCCAGCTGTAATTGGGAGAAAAATAATGTAATAGACATGCATGTACATTTTCTGTATACATGTACATGAATTCTTAAAATTGAATTTTTTATTAAAAAAATGTTTATGGGTCTGGCAAAAAATTGGTTTAGAATATAATTCCTAAAACGTGGCACCCAAAATTTGATCCTTTTGATATATTTATGTCATTTCATTATAATGCTGATCATTGAAAGGATCCCGATGTCAATGTACGCTAATGCAATAACATTTTTGCTAACTATTATGACATTTATTAAATTTTGTCACATTAAGATTTCAACATTATCTAATTTCTTTGGCACTATGAGATCCTCAAAAGTCGATCGGCATCCCTGACGAAAAACTGTATTCCACTTATACCCCTTCCCCTATCAACAGACCCGTAATAAAATGCAGGAACCCAGCGAGGCGCTTGAACATGTCTATATACATAAATTCATACATGTATATGTAGATGGATTTATATGGGTTTGAATATAATGAACAAAGAAATACAATGACATCGATGCCAAATTTGACTGCAAATTATGTATCTTCATGTTTTTAAACATAATTTGAATTAGAAAATATGATTAATCTACCCATAATAAAATGCAGGAATCCAGCGAGGCGCTTGAACATAAATTCGTACATGTATATGTATATGGATTTATTTGGGTTTGAACATAATGAATTGAATTAAAATAATTAAATTATGTATCTTCATGCTTTGAAACATAATTTAAATTGATTATAATTATTAATCTACCCGTAATAAAATGCAGGAATCCAGCGAGGCGCTTAAACATGTAGCGTGGCTCCGTATAAGCATACATCGAGAAACAACCACCAAGCAGCATGAGCCCCAATGAGAGCATAGCAAAGGCCGTCTCGCTTCGACTGTAGTCTGAAAAACGAATAAAAAATTATATCATTCTCATTTCATAAACATTTACATGTATGATCGTGCAAAGAACGCCACTATGTTTGTGTTTACTGTCAGCATTATGAAAAGGCAATTACCGCTCGGTAACCAGCCTCGACATCACTTGTTTGACAAATCGCTGGACGCGATCATTGTAGCAAGTGGCGATAATTGTCGCAAACAAATTGTTATTTAATAGCTTAACTTTTTTGTTGCAGATTTCATTTTTAGGTTTAAGCTGAATTACTTTTTTTAAATAACATATTCACACCTCCAAAACCAAAATCGACAATGTACCCATATATAACAGATCAAACATAAAATGAAATACTATGATATCCATCCTTACTCAAAATATGCGTGTCTATCTCGGGATCATTCTCAATGTCGTCCTTCGTGGGGAACAGCTTCACCATTCGGCAGTAGTCACCTGTTAAAGATAGATGATTATATATATAATAAAAATGATGTCGAGATTACTGTGTGCTCTGATATCCCGGATCCCTACTCATTTCGCTTTACGTACCAATGGCTGCGACGCAAATAATAAGTGGTAATGGAGTACAAACGCGACATCGTTGCTTTAATGCGATCAATGAGCCTTAAGTTGAAACTGGGTTCAGACATTCTTTATCTGGATGTGAGTCGACGTCAGAAAAGACGTAAAAAACTTGGGCTTGCTAGATGCGCGACAGACCTGTGCATAGAGAGCATTTCATATAAAAAATACACCTGGTCTTGCTGGTCTAGGTATGATCATCTGCTAGTATATAAACTGAAATCGACATACTTTCATGAATTCCGTTTATCACAATGCTATCATAAATGATCCTCATGTTTATCATAACTAAACCAGAGATTTTTTTCGTCTGCTTTTGCAAGGCACCATTGGCGCTTCTTTAGTGGAGATCGCTGATCCGTGTTTCCACTTGATAGCGAGCATAAACAGACGCTCACTTGTTTGACATTTGCACAGGCCGTGTTATCTTGATCTGGCCATTGTATCTGCGGGATAAGATGTTGGCCGACTAATTAGAGCATCCAAACAAACATTGGGCAGAGGTAGCAAATTGTTTAGCATCTCACAACAATGATTACAATAAGAAACGGCAAACAAGCAAATCCGGTTTCACATTAGATCGTTCTATTTTAACGTCACATTCACATAGCAGACATCATAATATAGAGCGAAATGTTGGATGTGTCACTCCTTGCGAGGTTGTTGTGATGCAATCATGATTCCTTATCACGTCGGCTTACGTCGAGAAGAATGTGGAGTCCGATTATGACGTCGTATCGAGGATATATTTCCCATCGCGCAATCGTTTCAATTGACTCCCTCATGGTTTAGTCTTGAAGGGTTTTTAATTACAATGTCTGGACAATGCCATTTGACGTCAGGACGTCAGCGACGCTAATTGAGGTCACTATGCCTTCTAATAAATTATCGCGTAAATCGTTTTAAAATGTCAATATTGTGACGTGGTTTTAATACCTGCTTTATCCTGAAGCCCGAAATTTGACGTTTTACGTCACACAATTGACGTATTTTTAACGTCGGCAAGAAATCAAATAGAATATCACATCTACACTATAGCCTTAATTTTACCAGATTTATTCTGTTACTGATTATTACTGTCTGTGTACGCCCATTTTTGCGCTCAGAAATCACCGAGGTGTAAATGACGTCAATTCAACGTCCAAGTATGATATTGTTCCTTCATATGCCGTCATTGTGACATTAAAGACCATATCTCTTGGCAAAGAGTTACATGATTGGTAATAATTGTTTGTGGAATGTTACGTCAGTAATATCGATTGAGATGGAATAACGAATATCTTAGAATATTAATCGTAAGGTGCTTCTACTGGTAAGTAAACGAATAACGGTGTTCATGTTACTGACTTAAGCAGGTGTGAATATGTCTGCTTTTCTGATCTCATCCCAGTAAATAGATATGTTTTTTTCTGTATCTTTTAACCAGAGTATGTCCAGCTGTTTACATTCAAGTACAATATACATATGAATACTTTATATTTTGATTATTCTGAAATAATGTGCTAAATTGGTCCACTTGTCTGAAGGTCCACTTGTCCGAAGGTCCACTTTTTTTACATTTATTTTGCTTATTTCATTGTCCAAATCTCATTCTTAAGAAATATATTTGATATATGACTCATTCACCCTCAGAAAAGCAGTCGCATCGATTATGTCCTACGGTGATGTTGTCCTCTTACAGAACGAGTGGAGAACGGATCGCATAAAAATGGTAGAAATATTAAGGATTAAAGTTGCTCTATGCCTTGTGCGTGAACATAAATTTATATTACTATCATATATCTAATAACAGCTTTACATATTTCATTGTTAATGTTATCGATTTCCAGGAGACCTTTTTGTTTCTATTTATACATAATGGCCTATTTGAACAACTTTGGTGTCTATGTTATCTTAAATGACTATCGATATCATCGGCACTTAAAGAGATAATTTACGTTGATGTCTTGATTATTGCGAAACACATTAATTTTATTTGCTAAACAATAATCATATCTGCGCTTCTATTAAACTTATGCTATTGAATTAGAAATATAAATACTTTATCTGAAAATGGCGGCATCATTAGATAACGAAAATACTGAAATCGAAAAGTGCGAGTTATGCGAGGTAAATGATATTACACACAAGTGTGAAGAGTGTGAGCAGTGGATATGCGGAAGTTGCAATAAAATGCATTCAAAGGGCAAGTTCACAAAAGATCACACCGTCAGACCTCTTGCCGACCTCAATAACGAATCCAAGGCACTGCTGGAAGAGGAAGCGAAAGCCATGAAGCAAAGGATGCAGTCATTTCGAAATAAAATGAAAACGACACAAAATGCCCTTACAATCGCTAAACGTATAGAGTGTGAAGCCTTTAATACGCTTAAGAATCTACGCGTCGCATGTATTAAGGAGATCAATGCGTATTTCGAGAAAATGGCGGATAAAATACAAACGTTTGCGAATCAAAATATCGATAAAACAGAGACTGAGATCGATCACTTTGAACAACTACTTACCAAAATGGAAGGCGTTTCTCAGGAAATAGAGAAACTACTAAAAGAAGAAAATAAGCCAATTGCCTCTGACACCAGAAATGTGCTCCAAAAGGCCAAGCGAATAATCAAACCAGATGAAAGAGAAGATGTGAAGTTGGAAAGTCTAAACATCCAAATTCAAAAAGGGGACGAATGGAATGTTGACAAAGTGTTAAATGTACGTTTAGGAGAAAAGAATGACGACGGTGATACACACACCGCAGCTAGAGAAAAAGAGGTAAGGGGACATGGTTTGTTCTGAATATTATTGTTTGCCATTGTGAAAAAATGTGTGTCGTCAAGCTAACATCTACATTTAATATTATATCGTTCAATATGTGTTTATCAATTTTATTGCACGATGTTTAAGTTTAAATGATTTTACATTTTTGTTTTAAAAAAAAAGTTTTCTAGATGTGGTATTTAGTAGGAAACGGTTTTCGATGCATTGTAACTCTTCTTAGTTTTATGTGAGTTTATTTTGTCTTTCAATATATTCATTTTCGTTTCAAAGAATAAAACTTTAATGGAATTAGCCGGCAAAAGATGGACAAAGAAGTCACAACATCAATTGCAAGCATATCCTAATTCCATTCGAGCGATAAACGACCGATTGTACTGTTGCCATAACGAAGGCATTTCCATCTACGACTCCAACTTCTCACCGATTCACGCCATCTCCAAGCAGGGTATTGGTTATGTTCGCGACGTTGTTGGATTATGGGGAACCGATTTGGTTGTTGCTTGTGAAAAAGGATTGTTCCATATCAACCACTGTGGTAAGATGTAAAAACTTACAAGTTTTAGATATACTTGTATTCAGAAAACGCTTGAGCGTATCGAGAAGCCATTACATTTTAGATCCGAATGTTTAAATATTATTGTCCGGTAGATATATTGAGTAACCTAAAAAGGACTTAATTTGCGTCGATAAAATAGTTTTGAAATAAATTTACAGCCTTTTATTGTGAACCATTTTAATTAACATGATATATTTAAACCGCCTTTGGTGTAGACTACTGTACTTATTTTATTTATATCTAATCTAAAATGTAGGAGAGAAACTACACACAATTGATACAGGAGACTTCAGATGTGTACAGTCTAACGATGGACTTTTCTACGCATCTGAATACAAGAAAGGTACAATTACCGTGTATGATTCATCAAAAGGTTGGAAGAAACACGAACAGTTTACTCCAACATATGATGAAAAGTCCACTGGTGGTCATATTGTTAAGCTGTTGGCGAAGGATGGGATTTTGTTTTCATGTTGTTTATTTGATCATAAAGTACATACTTGGTCGCTGAATGGTAGACCATTTCATACGATTGGGAAAAAGGGGTCGGAGGTAGGAATGTTTGAAAAACCATTTCTCTGCGAAATCGACAATGGTGGGAACATGTTAGTAGCGGAAGAGAGCAACCATCGCGTCCAGGTAGTGAACACGCTAGGGGAAGGCCGCGTATTCAATCTTGGAGATGAAATTGGTTTTACACAAAGCGCGACTGTTTACAATCAGAAATTAGTCGTCGTGTCAAGATCACCCCATGCAATGTTCGTTTTCACGCAGGAATAAGACCGCAGTTACATTGGTATAAGCAATTTTTCACGCAACCTCTTTTTGGTCTAATGTTTTATAGCAAGATTGACGTGGAAAAAAACGCGATGTAACCACTCATTTTGCGGTCTAGAATATCACTAGTCACCATTATGGTCTATTTTGACTAATTACCGGTAAGACCAGCCTCTAAACATGCGAATTCTTCGAATTTGAATTTTTAATAAACTTAAATGCTAGGTCTAGAAGTGAAACTATAAAGAAAGCTGTTAAATAAAATAAAAGATGCTAAATAAAATGGAAACATGTTTTAACGCTGCATAATTACTCTATGTTACAGTCACCGTTTCTATTGTCGTAGAAACATATTTGATGGAAATATACTATACGGGTGGGAATGGGAATATAATACACTATATATTATTGAACATATTTCTTAAACATTTTCTATTTGTTCTAAAGAAATGAGTTACAGATTTTAAAATGAATAGGTGGTGAATTTTCGAAAATTATTGGGTCTTGGCAAGGTCTCAGAAAATACTAATATATGACTTTGTGACTGTTTTAGCAAAGCATCGAATGTGCGGATATTTTAATCTGGATTTAAAATATAGTATTTATCAGTCTTTATATGTTTATATTCAAATATATGTTTGTGGTATTTGACAGAACATTTTCTATGTTTATATACTTACTAAATATTGAATGATAATGATAATAAGGTTATATTGCTGACTGTTGTTTTATTCGATGAGGAAAGGGGTGTTTTTTAACTGATATATGATCAATCACGCTATAAGTCACGGGTACGGAATGATCAATTACACTTGTTAAATGTTATGTTCGCTTTCATTGCAAATCAAATCAGTTGACGATTTGTAACTTGGTTGAATACTCTCCTAAAATACACTTTTCTTATGACACTCCCTAGTAACTGATGATCCTCGTTTTACTCCTTAACCCTGACTGATGGATGCCTTTCGTAAGTGGATTATCACTCTAATCACAACCTACGAATTTTTGTTCGACTAATGAGCAGTTTTTGTACTCGAGTTTCAAGGCCGTTGCAATACCAAAATACATACCGTGTCGGGAACAGCCTGAATTGTTTATGTTTCTGGATTGTGTTTAAATGCCTGAAGTAGGTAATTGTCATTTGTGTCGGTTGGCTGAAGCCTTGGTGCGGTACCGAGGAATCGTTGGTAATTGGTAATTATAAGATTCTAAGCCTTCAACTATGATCAAATCTGATTCTCAAATTCCGAATTTGCATGATAAACAATTTTCTAAGAAGGGATCACCATTGTACAATCTACAGTTTCGTTCCCTCGAGAAAATGCACTACTGTCCATCCAGAAAGACACTTCTGTCCCTCTATAAAAGACACTTCGTCCCATTAGAAAAGACACCTCATAATTTCGAAACGGACATGTTGGTTTCGAAACAGTCACTGCGACCCCTCTCAAAATATATTAGCCCCCCCCCCCTTCTCAAAGGCTTCATACATTAGCCACTTCGGCGTTTCGAAAAAGTCACTTCGGCCCCTCGCAAAAAAAAACATTACACCCCCTCGCGAAGACACTTGCGACCTTTCGTAAAATGTACTCGGACATCTCGGAAAATACACCTCAGTCCCTTGCGAAGACGCTTCGTTCCCATACATAAGACACTTCGAAAAAAAAACCTTTATCTCCTCTCAAAAGACAATTCAATTTCTCTTAAATACATTTCAGGAAAGCAGTATTTTCACAAAACACACATTGCGTCTAGCAAAGTGCTCTTGGCCTTACGCATTGCGTAGTTGGTTTTTACAAGTGATGTTGCATCACTTCTCCGCCACCCATTAAAACTTTCACACCCGAAATATACATTCACCTATAAATCATTACATTATCCGTTTTGAAACATATACCAAACAACTCACGTTCAAACGCTGGTTTCGTCGCATTATGCAGCTCCGTGCGACAAATGCGCCACAGTCCCGAGTGGTGGCGCATGACGTATCCCTGTGTGGCGTTGCGGTATGATCCCGTGGGAATATCGATACGTATCCAATATGGGGTACTGATCGAGATTAAGTACATGAGTACCGCGAGGGCGATGCATGCAAGGCCGGCCTTCAGGGCGCGGCTTTCTATGGTGGAAAGGGTCCAGGCCATGGTGATTAGGAATATCCGGATTCTTATTGAAATAGTTTGCGTTGATCCAACTTAATTTCAAGTTTTAAGTTCGTTTACTCGTAGTTGCATTAAAATCGTAGTTGGCAATTCACATTTTCAAAAGTAAATCGACCAGTATATAATGAATTTATTTAAATCATTTTTTATATCCTCCTGGTGATTGAGATTTACCACTTGTCACATGATCCACTCTTTCGAAAATGAAGACTTGCTTGATCATATAAGCATCATAACGAGCGCTCATATTAACTACATCTGACGGTTAAGTTGTGTTTTCTGGATTTCGCACCTATCACTTTACTTTGTTGAGCGCCCATTGTCTGTTCTCAGCGAGAGGTCGGTCATGAGCTTTTCTGAAAAAAGAAGAGAAGCCTGAGTTACTTCTCATGTTTGACCCATTTATAGTTTTATATAGCAAGGAAACTAATTATGAGATAATCTGCTCAATCTCAAGTTAATATATCTATACATAAATGATTTATTTTAATTTGCAAAACAAGATTTCATTGAGTAACTGATATATAAAAAACTATATCTATCAAATTGTAATGAAGCGCCCATCTGCCAAAAATTGTTGTGAAAACAAATGCCTCAAGTGTAATCAATATATTGCTTCCAATATTAAGTACATTGTATATAATATTCACATGCAAAACTATATCCAATTTTGCAATTATCGTTTAGCGGAGCATTATTTCATAGAAAGATCCGTATTTTGTCATTTTTAATGTATTTTTGTATTTTAATATATTTTTGTGTTCTATAATGAACAATTTAATCTGTGGTCGCTAATTAATTATAAAGATGGTAGAAACTAGTGACAGATAGAAAAATAACGAAAACTAATTGCCTAATTAAAATCACTTAGTATTGGTTAATATTCTTGTGTAAGGTCGCGTTCACCCGTTCCGAAAAAAGCTAAAAAAAAACATATTTTGCGCATTAAACTTGAAGCCAGATTTGTATAAAAAAAATATAATAGTTTGTACCTTCTATTCACCCCGACGTATGCGCTATTATTTCGAGTGAACGCGCCTTATAATTTTATAAGATAAGCTTTGCTACTTCGATCTAACAGTCAACGCCATTTTTTTGTGAGAAAACCATGTATATATAACTGTATAGATATACACAATGTCATGCAATACCATCTATAGATCTATGGCATAAGCAATGATTATGACACCATTACTTCTATCGGCGTTGCGATTTTCTTTGAAAAGTGTGAAAAGCCAAACAAGAAAGGTATATTAATCCGGATAAACGTTATTGGAACACTGATATATCAAACTGTTATTTGTATGACATGTCTCTATCTCAAGATATTTGTACACATTCACGTAGACACAGATAATATTTAACGTCGAAAGATACGGACGCTCTGATTTATGTTCATTTTTCAGTATGTGTAGTATATATGCGAGCATTTGGGCGTATAAAAATGACGTTATGTAGGGCGTCTGAAAAATAACAAAAGCAATTACGAACAAGTACATATTCACATATATTCCGATATCTTATAACTATAACATATCATGATCTCGAAAGATATGATTTCGGTGAGAAAATAAATAATATACGACCTAACTTCTAAAAAGTGTTCATTTGAGCCTGAAATCGCTTAAGACATTGAAACATGCAATACAAACTCATAATTCAGAGCAACAATTTTAACAAAAAGGTGTTCCCTTTTTATAGCTAGCTTACCTCATTGCGCTCATGTAGGCAGCGTGAATTGGGAAAAGAACACCTTTTATGAAAAATGAAAATCGAAATACTTGTATATACTACCAATTTTTACACATATATTAGCTAGCATGCCTGGCTATATATATCTAAATTAAAATTAAATGTCAAATGTTAAATGAATTAGAAAAAAATACTATTCTTTTGGAAAATGTGTTCCTTTAATCCTTGAAGCTAGTGGTCATTTTTTGAAATTTTGTAGCTAGATCAATTTTTAAAAGGAACACCTTTTTTAAGGAACACCTCGTTGGGTGCTCTTCTTATCTTTACCTGCTTAAGCAAGTTGCATTTGCCTCTGAGCTGATACTCTGTAGCATGATCTGATGCAAATGATATTGTTTACTATATCTTCGTGATTCTTTCACACAAATGAAATTCGTATTTTTCAAAATAACTGTGTATCCGGTTAACTGTTTGTCGTATTTAAATCACAAAGTCAACATCATGTGCAATCGCTTTTACACATTCCAAAAATGAAGCTAAACAAACTATTGCAATGCAGGTTTACCTCTCTTACTTAAATAACAAAATTACATTAAGGTATTACCAATTGATTGTTGTTGAATCAAAGGCATCTATTGTGGAAAACCGGTTAATTATTTAATGGAAAGAATTGCCTGGATTTAGAGGCTGTTTCATTAATTTGCTGCACTTATGATACAAAGCAGTGCCTTGCAAAATTCATGGGGCCCATTACAGAAACGTTGTTAATAAATAACTAATACAAATTGGTTTGTGCTATTTGGCAAAAATAACATATTTACAGCTATAAATACTTGCATCAGAACGTATTCGTTTATTGTTTTTTTTTATATAAAATTAACAATTAACTTTTTTTTATTTGTTTAATTGTATTGTTTTCAGGTCAATATGATTTTATTGAAGAGCTTTTGCATTAAATTGCATGAGATATCCATGTTTAGATTCAATGTACTATCCCCTGGCCATTTATTATTCCACTTTCATTGCTTTACAGCTGTTATTTACCTTATTTATGTCGTGTTATTAATGCATTTTCCTGTGATTTGTATGTTTGCCAAACAAGCAAGAGTCAATGGAGAATTGATACCGCTCCATATAGATATTTCTCACATGAAGTAGGATCCCGATAAAACGAATGTTGAATGGAAGTTCCGATATAATTAAAAAGGTAGTCAGTTGCGGCTTTTCTTCAAAGACTTATCATAATTTGTATAAGGGCCTGTTCACATTGGAAGCAGCGCGGAGCGACAAGCGGCAATATAGTTATATGTTATTTATATGACTAGCGGCGCTCCTGCCGGTAGTCCTATAAAGAACATTCAATAATATTGCCACTTGCCGCTTCTCGTATGAACAGGCCCTAATAAGAAATAAGGGACTAGTCATTTGTGTAACCATCATGTTTTGATTAAAGTTTTTTCACGCATATCTTCAAATATAGTGGTTGTAAAACATACTATCTAATGAATTTGCAATGCTTTAGCAGCAACGTTGAACACCACTTTTTGAGGACCACTAACCATCGATCTACCCACAATCGCGTTAACGAGACTCAGTAATCTCCGTAACAGGAAAAACAGATACATAAGCATTATTACAGTGCCACAAAGAGGTTTTATGCCAAATCGGGACACACTCAATTACGGGTTATGCGCGCCAAGGTCCCTCTTAGTGGATTATCAAGAGACACCGCTTTTGTTTTAACGGCGACTCAATAGATATTCGAATCAATCCTCGGTGCTCTCTTAAGTACAAAAAAAATGTGTCATCAAAATTGTCCAAAAATTAGATATTGACATTATCTATTATATCTAATTCCTGGCTTCCACTTCAGCGATACACGATGTCATTATAAACACGGAACCTGTGTCCCAAGATATTAAACATACGGATGACATTGTTCAGATGTCGCATCGAAATATAGTCGAAAATGACAGTGAGCTTTGGCAATCCACTTTTCAAAATTATAATATTGTACAAGTTGATGGCAAATCACAGCCCCTGAATTGAAAGATAACCGGACATCAACATAAATAAATCCATTAACTCCGATTTTATAGCCGCATGAGAAAATAATACCTTTTCATTAAAAATAGGTAAAGGTTGCTCCACAATTACCTTTTTGACAATATGAAGGGTCCTTGTTAACACAAATCTAATCAATGGCTAAGCAATAATTTATTCACTTGCTGTGAATTTTGTTATGACTTAAACGCAAATCGACCCGTTTCAATAACTATTCAATGACCGAACAAAATCAAGAGTCTATGAAGAGATGCAATGGAAAAAAATATATCATGATTGACTCATTAGGTAAGTGCTTTCTCTCCTGCTCACATCAACACATAATAGGATAAAAGTTTTTTTATATGAAAGAATTTGTTTACCAAACAACAATGTGAAAGCAATTATTTGCAATGCATGTTGAAAGTCCAATTGCAAAATTTAATATGCACTAACATGAAATAAAAAACAAATCTTAATTCTAATGTTTTATTAAAATAATAACACGATACAGCCATTTGCCCTCTGTTGGCCTAACAATATGTCGATATCACACCAAACCAGTAGAAAATAAATGAGAGAACCACATGACAAGATGAAACCAAAGATACTCTATACTCTACAAGTGGAATCTATATAGAACCTATAAAATCTATGTTAGAATACAGCAGTTATATGAACACCACGTAAGCATTGAAATACATCGTTTTATGTTAGCAGATACCAACTCAATATTGTTGAGTAGAAAAATATACAAATAGTTAGAGTCTACTATCAATAGAAATCGTGAAGTTCTAATACCGTGCATAATTACAAGGGTTCATTTTATCTACATAAGCAATTCAATGAGTATTTGTTATGTTATGTTTTTTTTTACAATATCTAGCAATATGTGTTTGGAAAATCTTTACACCATAATCATCTTTACCTATGCAATGGATCATATTTATCTGTCAAAATACTAAAAAAAATGATTTTAAGGCATCTATGATACCGAAACGGCAGTTTGACTACAGATTAAACATATTTCATAGCAAACTATGCTTTGATTTTGTCCAGGTCTTGATATGTTGACAAAATGAAGAAAGAAAATTTAGAACATAAATAATCCCATTTTAAATAACATAATCCAAGATTGCTTATTGATTTATAAACAATAGAACATTTACAGGTTCATTGATAATCCGTTTGAATTAATGTTAAATGATTTACAGAGACTTATTTAGAATCAAGGAAAGCGAACTGATATAACTCATAATATTTATATCATATCATAAAATGATATTGACCCTGCATTGAGTACATTTCAACTATATATAAACACAAAGTGTATCACAATGATTCAAACAACTGCTTTATTACAATTGACAGCTACCTACAATCTAACCTCACTATAATTTATTCAAAGCGCACACGAGACGGTTATATGGACAGCAGCTCATCTTTAAGACTACACATTGAAGCGCTCATTCAGAACATTAGACTACCACATTATTTGTACCAAAAATAAAGTTTACACAAAATACTGAACCTGCAAATTCCGATACACGAAATGTTCTTACCACAACAATATGGATAAAACAGTTTTTTGTTTTAAGCGTTACTTCTTAAAGAATCTTTTATTGCACAAGATGAACTAAATTTCATTGTCATTCAGTAACGTTATGATATTTATCTTTTCTCGAAAACATTGGTTATAGAATAACAGCATTATTGGTGTGATATAAATCTACCAATGCCATTGAACCATATATTTTTCTTAGCGTAGCAAACCTGGTGACTTGCCGTTTTTTTATTGGTTTCCCAACATCGGAGAATCCAGCTATATGCCGCTCAACTTATGGACTCTTCCAATAAACAATTGGCGATACAAACGGCCCCATGGGGACGGGCAGACAAACCGTATTACGAGGGGGTGGGGGAGAAGATTAGTGTTGCGGAGACTAAGAAGGGGTGGGGCGACGAGGGACAACGCCGAGTTGATGGGTGGGAGGCCAGTTTTGTATCTTTTTTTAGGGGTGCGGGGTGCGGAGGGGGAGGGGTAGGAGATGAAGTCTGGGTGTAGTTGGAGGGAAGTGTGCGGGGGACACGAACACTGAGGGGGCCACAGATGCCTTCGTTGATTGGCTTTGATAGGTTCTGATCAGTTGCTACATGACAACATTATCGCATAATTAGAACAGGAAGAGGTAGATGAATCCCAGGGAAAACTTGCCAGAGAAAGGGGTTATGTCAAAATGAAAAAAAAACAACATTAAAATGAAGCCTATGTCTTTACGTCTCTATACGATATATCATTGTCGAGGTGTTTTCTCTCTCTCTATTTCCGTTTCTCTCTACCTTCCCCCTCTCTCTCACTCTCTCTCTCTCTCTCTCTCTCTCTCTCTCTCTCTCTCTCTCTCTCTCTCTCTCTTTC
>LQRL01173800.1:41280-55531 GCA_001703475.1 Hydroides elegans
TTAGACATGTAGGAGGACTAGTTTCGAGACGAGTCGAACAGGTTGGTATATGATGAAGCTAATGCGACATGATGGCTTCCTCTTATATTGTATTCCTTGTGGACCTTGATTTTGCTGAATAATGCTTGTAAAATTTCCAAAATTATGACATAATTGCACTGGAATTATGTCTGTCTGGAAACTAGTTGCTATCTTGCTGCAGTGTCAAAAAATAATCGAATCCAGGGTTTTCGGTCTAGTACTGGGTTAGAATTTTATCATATCTCTTAACTTGAACATCTCCTTTAAGCATACCGGCGATACTAGGAAACATTTTGTTTTCATCATCGAATGTTTTCTTTTATATATTTATCAATCACAACGTTATATGAATACACGTTTCTCATTCATGAATACTGCATAACTTATAACATACATGTAAGTAAGATTATTTACCCCTTGCACAGCCCTTATAATGTATAGCACTATTCCATTGCCATAAACATTGAACGAATTTGTTGTTAAACGTGAAGCAAATATACGCATGCGTGAGTATAATACCGCGATCGATATGTTGTTGAGTTAGCTGAACCTGTGATGTTAATAAACAAATATATAATACTCTTCATAATATATAAAAATACAGTGAAACATCTTAGACCCATATTCTAGCTTCTATATGTCACATATTTTGGTGACATCGACGAGTCTTATTTGATTTTCTGGCAATTTCCCGGATGCTTGTTACGTGATGATATGGGATAAACATAATTTATACCTAAGACGTCATCGCGACGTCGCTATGACGTTGTAACTATGCGTCCAAGTCGAATAATGACTTTTTAAATATATTTGATGTGAAACAAAAAAGTGGTATCATCGGTATACCTAACGTGGCGTCTTGGCAAATAAAACAAGTTTTCTGTGCTTCCACGTTGATTAGATTTAATCAACGTGGAAGCACCGAAAACTCATTGACTCGCTTTATAACATAAGGATATACCTTGATCACACTTCCAAAGAGAAACATAGTACCATTTTCAACATACATGTATACTACATATTTTCACATTGCACAATATGTTAAGCCTATGTTATATTTTGACGGTTTGCTTCTAAGATAGTTGCGATATAAATCAAAATACTACAAATATCTCTCTTGTCTAATTGAAAATATCAGCACTCACATTAACAATTACAATAAGTATACACACATTCTTAACTACAATTTATATTCACAATAAATGTTAATTTCCCTCATGCAATTTACAATACAAAACTAAAGCTTTCAGATCTATTGCAAATCAAATATATTTAGTCAATGCTTTCTATTGCGATTTATAATATAACTTTACATTGCTAGAAATTCAGTAGATATGAATGTTGAATCTAAGAAAGACTTCTTCGTGCGAGATCACCTTTCGCTATTTTCGATTGAAACTCTCCACTACTTTTGAGTAAGTTAACTTTTAATGTGTAAGTTAATTGAGCGTTTTATATTTATATTTAAGGTAATTATAATGAACTTGGTAAAGAAAACTGTGTTTCTGGTAAGAACATTATTTTGTCAAACAATTAAAGGAATATATAATTTGATTATTGTCAAGTTTGATAAGGTAAAATACCATGGCTGCCAGGTGCCCGTCTAAACTTAAATACAATCAAACATTTGTTTGGTAGCATGTGGGTCACAATAATCATGATGATGATGATCATGGGTATTCGGTAATATCCTTTTGCAATTACGATCCCATTTTCGCAGGTGAACTACAATATTCACTCAAGAAGGTCGATCCGTGAATAGCATTAACTCTTATCCCTCATAAAAACAGCTTTTAGCTAAAAATTAATAACTCCTTCGTTTGAAGTTTAACTCGAATGGATTCCATGGATCATTTCTCATGTTTGTCGCATACGCCCACTTCAAATATGTATATTTGTCGACGCGTCTTCTCCATTTCTTAAATCGTACGTAGTCATGTAGAGAAAACCCAATTTTGGGCCCGCATTCAAAATGTTGGTGTGGCTCCACGATCATCACACACAAACGACAACAAATTGTATTGCCAATTCTACCAGCTACCTTGCCCACAAAGGGGCCATATTATGCATATTTGCATGGTACAAAATATATTGAATATATCCTACGTATTGCCATTTTCTATCCACAAATAATGTCACACGGGAGTGGTGCGTCTTGCATAAGGATCATCTATGACATGGTGTGTGCGATTTGAATACGTGTCCATTTCCCTACGATTTGAATACATGTCCATTTCCCTACGGTTAGAATACGTGTCCATATCCCTACGATTTGAATACATATCCGGCGCGTGTTCTCTGCGATTTGAATACGTGTCCATCATATCTGGAGGAGGAGGCCCTGCGCCGCGCCGATTCGAATACGTATCTACAAAATCTCTACGATTGGCATAGCCCTCCAAGTCCTTCCTATTTGCATACAGATCAGTGGCGTCATGTACCGAATGCGTGGAAAACGCCTGACCCCGATAGATGTTGTGCGCATGCGTCTGCGTATCCAGGGGCGTTGCTATGGTGTAGCGCGAGGGGTCGCGAGGGAAGTGGTAGTTGGAAGTGACATCCTTCGACGTATCCGACACTGGCGTGTACGTATAGAGCGTGTCCGAATGCGAGGGTGAGTATTCATGCGAGCGTTCACGCGAGAGCGACCGCGTGCGCGAGTACGTTGAGCGATGATTCGCCGTCGCGCCACCACCACCTCCTCCCATAATCTGGTTACCAGGTGACGTGACCGCGTTGCTAGGGCCCGGCTCCAGCATATCCATACTACCACCCTGATTGAGCTTCATGCACTGCTGCTTGTGCTTGTAGGCGTGCTTGTGCCGCGAGATGTAGAGGTACACGGAGAGCACACCCGTGAGTTCGGAGACGATGAACGAGGCGACTGTTAAGTGGAATGAGTAGCCGTAGACGTAAGTGAAGGCTTCTTCGCCGTCGATGGTTTTCTTGTGAGACGAGGACTCGGCCGTGATGCCGCCGATGAAGAGGATGATGCCTACGAGGGTGAACAAACCTGCGAAAAAAGTAAAATAGCATAAACAAAATAGTATTGAAGGAAGGTGGGAACTAAACCACGAGAGCAAACATGGGGGAAAGACGAAGACATAGTTGTGATTAAAGGGATGGATGTTTTACGCTTACCAAGATAAAACACGTGAAAATAATGATAGTTAGTATGCATTTTATATGAAGAGCGGGGATCAATATTCTGTCCAGGTTTATAGGTATACATATTACTGTCATTCCTAATGTTCAATCAAGTTACCGAAATATAGTTCAGCAACCGAAAGAAACCCGTTGTACAAATGACAAAACGCCAAATAAATATGCCATAACAACATCAGCAAAGTGAACGTTATAATTCAAAGAGGAACAATCGATATCATTTATAATTTTCATGCCGAATACGTTTCATGCCGAATACGTTTACTATTCAATGTGTTATCGCAAGCGACAAATTCAACAAATTCAACTAGTAAATTCAACAATTCATCTGATGAATATTACCCTGATTTACGTGATATAACGTAAATTGCACTTACCTCCAATGACGTAGAGTATACCTCCTGCGAACGTGTGTATTTTCCGCCGGTGGTTGCAGTGACCAGTGAAGCAGACAATCTGGCCCACGAGCAGGATCACCATGCTGAACAGAGGGAACAGTGTACAACGTCGCATCGACACTGTAAAAGTATAATCAATAATTTGAAAATGGCATACAAAAAGGCATTGTTTTTAGAGAATATATTCTATGTGTTTATCTTTCTGAATTCATCTGTGACAACATCTTGCCGAACAGAGGGAATAGCGTACACCGCCGCATCGACACTGTGGGAAAAAAATAAACAATAAAGTAATGAAATACAATTATAACATATTTTTTTTAATAAACGTGTAGACATATTTTTTACTTTTACTTGCTGAACAGAGGAAACAGTGTGCGCCGCCGCATCGGCACTGTAACATATCAACATTTACATTTAAACCCAGCTAAAATGTACAAATGTACTAAATTTTAGAATTTGTAACATGTATGGGGTTCTGTCTGGATGTCGGACAACTCACCCAAAAACCAACTCACCCAAAAACCAACTCACCCAAATACCAACTCAACCAAGTAAAAAAGTTTTGTGACCAACTCACCCAAATAGTTTGGTCAACTCACCCAAGTTTTTGGACAACTCACCCAAGTTTTTGGACAACTCACCAACGTTTTTACAATTAAACAAATACTTCGGAAACGTATTTCTCGTTTAAATATACAAATTTAATTATCAAAGCTATGCTTTGAAGTCACTTAGTAAGCAAAAACAATGGCTTTGAGATTTCTATCAAGCACTTTGCGCTCCCCAGGCAGCTGCGCATACGTCCCTCTTTATTTTTGGCAACATAATATTGTTTTAATCGCAAATTTTGAAGAAACATCTATATTAATATTCGTATTTTAATTGATATCAGTGCCAATTGAATTGGAAAAACGTGATATTATGTCCTATAATGTGAAAAGATATTTGGGTGAGTTGTCCAAATGTTTGGGTGAGTCGTCCAAAAAACTTGGGTGAGTTGACCAAAAACTTGGGTGAGTTATCCAAAAATGTGGGTGAGTTGACCATTTTTTATTTGGGTGAGTTGGTTTATGGGTGAGTTGTCCTGATACCGTTCTGTCTGCGGATAATATTCTGTGGCGTTTGGATTTTGTGTGATAAAATCTTCCGATCTTATTTTGGGGCTAGATATAAACCAAAATCAAAACATTTTCCGAGTTGTTCGATTTGGTTGGTCGAGCCTTCATCTTCATAAGTATTCATATGCAGATTAACATAACCATAAGCATGGCGCGCACACTCAATCCGTACGGCTTTTATGTGGTATTATTTACGTATTGGCGCCACAACCAATGGTTCCAGGACATTTTACAGGACCTTTAATATTATGTAATTTCCTAAACACTTTGTCTATGTTTGCTAACTGTAAAATAAAACGTTGTTTTTTAAATGAAATTTGCTTTTACTGTATAGTTCAGCTATACCGACTTAGGTCTATCTCGTTTGGATTTGTTTTCGCGAGTGAAATGGAATGTTGCCGACAAGTGGGCCTATTTGCATAGAGGACGAGGCAAACATCATTAAGGCCTGGTCCCATTGAGCACCTTCTATTCCAAAATTCTAGCTTTCCATTTATTTTTATTTCAATTGTTCATCGTTTTTAAGACACTCGAAACGATCAAGAATATACCGTTTTTGTGAAAACGTGTATTTCAAAATAAGCTACCAATGTTACCAAGACATAAGGATGTGATTGTCTTTCATCAGAATGCAATGTAAGCTGTCAAATGGGCCACGCCACGAGAGGGAGGGGTCTCGGGAAACGAGAGAGAATCCGCCGACAAGACAATCAATACTTTGCCCATTGCTCCTGGGCCTTCAAAAAAGCGAGCGGGTTTGCCATGGCGTCTTTTGCCCATTTTCTCTAAAAATGAATCACATTCAAAATATGAAGGTCATATTTTCAATTGTTTGAATACCACACGCTCATTCTCTCTGTGTGACCTTGCTTGGATTCACATTGAATTTGAAACACCCGAGAATGGAGACACATAATACTGTGTCATCGTTAAGGACAATCTCATTAGCTGTAGTCAAGTCGAGTTCCATCCAACCACTGCCACCCTCCATATTTAAAATCTCCCTCCCCCATCCCTAGGGACACACGTAGGGTTTTGATTCACCATGTCTATGGGTGGCGTTTGACAAATAGAAACTCCATCAACATTTTCAATATTTGTAGCTATTTGATTTTGGTTTTATGCATGGTAATGTTGATTGATTCTCAGCATGCTGCAGGCGCTGAGAACTGTTTAGGTTATGGGGTTTCGGTCCATTATGAAATAATCTCAGAATATATACTGATTTCAAAAGTTAGTATGACATGAGATCGGTGATCGAACTCATTTCAAAACCCGAACTGTCTTTTACTGGTTACAACAAAAATGATAATGATGTTTAAGTATCATGTGTTAGCGTAAACTTCTAATACTCATGTCGGGTTTTGTGAAGGTTATTTCATGTTTTGACATTATGTCACATCCATATAACTGTTGAATTAATAACTGAATACAACCTAAAACAAACCATTTGACACACATATGTTAAGCAAAACTAATGTTAAATGCATACAACTATAAAGCGATCCAATCGCCATCCGACCTCATATTCAGTTTTCGGCATACACCTACGATCTCCCTGCATAAGCGGCCTGACAGCGGCGTAACAGTGCATTAAGCGGAATGAATTATAAATGAGAGGAGACCCCTCCTCCTTGGCCCGGGCTTTTTTCTAAAGTGTTTCATTTCACTTGGCCTTTGATTTTTTTGTCGAAAATGGGGAAAGATCCATATAAGAGCTTGTTGTTGTATCAGAAACAAACAAGGGTTTGTGGCATCTTGCTGTTGCTCAATATGAATTCTCAATATATGAATTATCAATATTTGGTTGTCATGCAGTTATGTTTGTGGTCAAACAGCTTCATGATGGTTATACTTTTGGTTTTATGATATATTTGTTTTCCGAAAACGCCTCAATTTCCTTTTCACATTACTTCAAATTTCATATTAAGACGGATGAATTTGATCCAACCGTAAAATTTAGTTCAAAGACACATTAGTAAAGAAAACAACGGATTACATTCTAAAATAGTGTATTTACGTAAGCCTTATCACATTCGCTGTTCACATAGTTTTTCTTATATTACCCTCAAATTGTTTTGTTAAATATAACCGATCTAATGTTAAGACGCTTCCCCACTTTTATGGTTAATCGAAATTAATGACAAATTCCATCAGCAGTCTTATAAGCGAAGATCCTTAATAATAAATCCGACTGCGCCCTAGAGGACGAGCCAGTCTGAGCCGGGCTGATGGTGGCGACAGGTGGCGCCTTTGGCGACGGACTGAGGGATGGAAATCGAAACTGAGCCCATCACCCTATTTGATGGTTTCTTTCACTTATCTGCACTTTGGAAAACTTAAACTCGCGATGTATGTTGAGTAGATTTTACAATCGATAGTGGATACCCCAATGATTGACCACATTGAGAATAACTTTGCTAGAGGTGGAGGGGGGGAGGGTTCCATAAAATAATTAAATGGAACGTTGTATCTATTTCAATGACAAATGTGGATACGTGATATGTTCGAATCTGTGTTAGTTGATAATTACCTTATTATTTCTATAGTTTTGTCTGACCTAAAAAGTGAACTCTTACGAAATAAATATATCAAACTAATGTCTAAATATAAAGAAACACCCCTATTTTATCTCGTCCATATTCATGAAGATAAAAACAAAAATCCCATCCTTAAATTGCAGTAAATATAAATATTTCATCTTTCAGAACAAACTTTAATATCCACTCAGCCCTATGACTCGTCCAGAATACAGTCCATTATGTTCAACCAAACCTCACCTTGTTTAAACCTAATTTTAATTTTCCATCATCACAAGGCGACACGGGGACTAAATACCGAGAGAGACAACCATACCGAGCGGTCTTTTGCTCACATCGCCCTATATGGCACATTCTCCTTGCGCCCCTACCGGGATAGAAAGATATAATTTCATTGTGGAACGTAACATCTTACGGTTGCAGCTGTCGCTTCCTGTTCCCCGGCCAAGGGCGTTTCCAAGGTCATTGAGTGGAATGATCTCAAGGTCAAACAACCAAAATGGCTACTGTGATAGAAGTAAGGAATCACCAAACAAAGAGCACCATAGAAATATAACTATATACCAAAAAGGTGAGTTAATGAAAATGGGAAATGAATTGATAAAAAAAATCAAACGGGCGTGTTTACATTAACGTTTAAACCACAGCCCATGTTGATTCTCAAATATACTCATTATGGGAACTGTGCCAAAGGTTTTGAATTTGCCTTAATCAATGCATTGGAAAACAGCGGAAAATCAAATTTTTAAAACAACCTGGAGACTATGATATGATAAACTCAGACTTATTCCCTTAAAGTCAAAATGACACATATATAGGACATTTCCTGGACATACTTTACAATACAAGATTTATCTCCACCATTGGCAGTCACGAAACACCGATATAAATTTCCATTAATCCAACCAACTCTACGTGTTTGGAAACCATTTAGCAACATCACTAAAATCCTCACCCGTCCCGAAAACCTAACCGCAATCAGACTTGTGCGATGAAATTGTCGCGCGACTCTGAAATAGACTAGAGGCGGGGCGATAAGTAGGTTTTTTATTCAATTTGTTGGTCATTTGTTAGTCACGCGATGGTCTCATAGGTGGGTTCAGGGGTGCAAATAGAGCATTAATCGCTGCAATCTATTACAATCAAATTTTGGACCTGTGAAATTGGCCGGTCATTATAATGGAGATGCACCCAGAGTTTAATCACGAATATCCTCTAAATTTATGATTTATTATAATATCGCACAGAGTCTCGTACTGTTTTGAGGCTTCTATCACCATGATCACTCATATTTTACAAAAGTTTACTCATATATGATATTGTTGGCTAATTGAAGTCGATTCCAGTCACCATTGGCTAATTTAAAGTGACAAATTTAACATAAACTCAATGAACGTAATGAACACAACTCGAAAAAAATACAAATGGATGAAATCCTAATAGGGATATAACTAATATATTTATAGAACTTTAAAAACCTAATATGAGCAGCCATCTTTAATATCCATGTATTTATATAAAGCTTGTTCCGGGCCCGGGTCCGAATGAAGCCAGAAGTCAGAGGGTGGCTTGTGTGCGAGGAAGGAATCGAACTGTAGAAAGAGAGAGAGAGAGAGATAGAGAGATAGAGTGAAAGAGAGAGAGAGAGAGATAGTGGGATAGTACTTTTAAAACTGTATGTAAATCCACATACATGTATATACTCACAGACAATGGTCTCCGTTGGTCCCAGCCCCTCTCGCTCAATCTCGTCGAAGAAGTTAAGTTGCGTGCAGGTCGGTCTCAGGTTGCTAACGTCTTTTCGCCGAACTGAAACAACAAGAAACATCAATGATGCAATATAACAGTTTACTTAATAAAATGCTTATATAATGTGAACTGCTATCATTGAACAAATAGACTATGCATAATGGTATGGACTTGTTACTTGTAATTATAATATTGGTTAGTTTCACAAAATGAAACAATTTTTGCTGACTATGGTTGTAAATCTTGAATATGACCATTTAATCATTTAATATATAATACTAGTTTCAATATAAATACACATTTCCACCTGATATTTCTAACTCAACCTTTTTTAGAAGACATAAAGATATTATTCTATATACCAAATCGAATTTTAACAATTTTAACATTTTGAACTTTTTGAACGTTTCCAACCCGTTGGCATTAATAAAAAACAACTGGTCATGTGAGAAAAAGGCGAATTTGATTATGATTAGACTTTCCGGACGTCCTTTATCGTCGTTGAACAACGTCGTTAATACGACGAAAATAAGGATATCTGGACAATATTCATATGGGAAGGGCACCCCACGACACATTTTTCAAAACGTTGTTAAATCACTTTAAAACATCTTTACTAAGACGAAAAATAACAAAATACTACTTTTTGAACATAAATATATTGCAAAAAGGTGTTCATTTTTTCCAAGCCAGCTGAGCTGTTCCTCCTTTTCTAGCTAGCTTGGAGCCAAAAACGAACCAAAAACGAGCCAAAAACGAACACCTCTTGTAAAAATTGAATTGTTGAATATAACCTAATCACCTATCATGACAAACAAATTACAATTAATCAGACAATTGCAATCAATTACAATTAATTTGCAATTAATCACTCTAATAAATTATTGCAAAAAAAATACCAAAAAAGGTGTTCCTCAAAATGCAAAAATCTCCAAGCTAGAAAGAATTTCCTATAATTCTCCAAGCCAGCTGAGATTGGCTGGGGAACATCTTTTGTGAGGAACAGCTCGTGGGGTACTCTTCATATGGGTCTAAATGATAACTTGGTGACCCTTGGTGACCCTTGGTGACCCTTGCCGGGTTGCTATATTAGGAACGAAAGTAGTTCCCCAAATAGAAGTAGCTCAAAGTTTGATATCTCGATGTCATACAGCATACGATGTGATTAAAAATATATAGTTTATTTCTTACTTAAGTCTCGTTCTAAATTTATAGATTGCAGAAACTATAATATCTATATTGCTTACTCTTCGAAAAAAGTTAAGTATTTTTCAAAGAGCATGAGCATTTCTATGTTAAAATGTAACATTTAATGTAATCCATTTCAACAAAAAAAAAACATTAATTTAGCATTTCAATATTCTCAAATATAATATGCAAGTTAGTTTAAAATAGCAAGGTATACATTTCATCCCGAGAAACCCTCTTTCATGTCTCAGATTAAGGTAACCTTGCTATATATAGCACCTATCATGTCGCTTATGGTAACAATCCACCGCTGACGTCACTACCTTAGAAGTGACGTCACAAAGAGTTCCGTGACGTCAGAACCTTCATTTTGCATTTAGTGATTATGGCATACATTATTTGCAGCAGAGGGATTATATTTTTCATATGAACTGCACACGAAATAAGGAAATGTAACAGGCTCGTTAAATGTTATTAGGGACATAAAAAGGTCACTACCAGTCCCAAAAGGGCTCGGGTTTTCAGGGCTGCCCTATATGTGTGGGAGGGACTCACAAAAGCGCAGTAAATCTCGTATTATTACTCATATATTTCTTTTGAGCAAAAACTGTATCAATTAGGGGGTGTCCTCGGCAGTCAAAATGTCATAAGATGACTGTTAGTGTTTTGAAATGAATAAAGATTCATATGGAACTATGGTAAGCGTGCATTGCTTAGAATTATAAGGAAGTATAATGTATCTTTTAAAACATGAACTACTTCCGGACTATTTTAAGTATATCCGGTATGGTATCGATAAAAAATGCATAAACATATTATCATATATATTACTATAATATACTTTAAGTTACAACAATTTCTTTAACGTAATTGTATTTCTATTTTATGTCAATATTGTTACATAACACATATACGTTATCTCCACAATATCGATTCAACGAAGATTATTCCTCTCTGATTATTTAGGAGATGTTAAAGATAAAGCATGAAATGCGGAATCAAATTATATAGATTCGACAAATTCTACTAAAATCTAAAAACTTTCGGTTTCCGCATTTCCAAATTACACTTGCATCCACAAAACCAGGAATCATCATGTGATTAGAGGTTGATAAATGGGTGTGGAAACAATTACACAGAGCAAGAAAAGCAACAGGAAAACTGGTGTCGAGATAACCCTGTCACTCCTTCGTTGGTGGGGATCAGGTATCTGGATAACTCGGCCTCGAAACGAACTCGGCCCATTTTTTTTCCATCTCGGCCCGATTTCAAACTCGGCCCGTTTTGTTTATAATACCAACTCGGCCTTTTTTCAATCTCGGCCCGTTTTTTATTAACATAAGCTTTGAGGTAAGGATTATGATTGATGTTTTGTGAATCATATATAAAGTAAAGGCTTTTTGTGTGAGGGATTAAGGATTAGGATTTACTTTGATATTGGGTTGCGTTGTGTTCAGTGTCAGCACCATAAAACAGATCAACAATTTTATTGGAAGCATGATGCAAAGACTTATATTTCGTTTGAACTTTATTTGTCTATATCTTGTATACATGTAATTCAAATGTAAAACGATGAACATAAATCATGTAGCCAATAATAAATATTTATAAAATAAAATAAGAAAAATGATCACATCAGAATAAATAATCATACAATCACAGATCGATTCCTAAATCTTAAAACATTTATTAATATATACTCATCTTCTAGCACAAATGCATTTCTATATAATACGTTCTCAGATTACATTGCCAATCAATTGTTTGTTTGGTTTTCAAAGCACTTCGATAGTCTTCAACATTGACACCTGATTGACATGTTCTATGTTGCCATTGTAAGCAACGTCTACATTGCAACATGGGTTAATTTTGTCTTAATTCACTATCACACTTCATGCAAACTTTATCCATTTTAATTGTTCATCAATTCATATCATTTATCTTTCACCATATACCATTGAGACTTGAATGATTTTCCTAGAGAATGCACCTCTTTTTATATAGAAATGAACACCTAATTGCAATTTTCAATTAGGAGTTTTTATCAAGTAATCTCAAGACGTGACAACTTGTTTTAAAATGAATAACAATGGGTGAAAGGTGATGAAAGCGCCCTCGCAAGTTTGAAATCAAACAAATCAAAGCAGCCTCCAAGCGCAATTAATATTTCAATCAACATCACAGGAACGTTTAGGTATAGAATCAATTAGATATATGACAATGATGTATTTGCAATCACAAATTTTCACTATAAATGCAATTACATGCGATTGCAATCAAATATAAAACACAGAGAAGTCATAATTCAACGCACAATGTTATCGCAATTAAATAATACACACGTATTTCAAACGTGTCATTTGTATTTTTGAAAAAAAAAAGTTAATGTAAAATGTTTAATTTAATCCAACGTAGTAGTAAATATTCCCCCAAAAATGGGCCGAGTTTGTTTGTTTTTGTTATCCATAGAAAATGGGCCGAGTTTGAAAGGGGGCCGAGATTGAAGTATATTGAAAATGGGCCGAGTTCGTAAATGGGCCGAGATTGAAATCGGGCCGAGATGTCTCGAAATCGGGGATCATTCATTAAGTGGTCAAAAAGTGTTGATCTGGCGCTTTCTTTGGCATGATGGCGTTGTATCAAACAGTTTAACCGAAAGCATTTTATATGGATTTTCAAATGACCGTGCTAAAGGGAGTGTTTGAATCGATTTCTTAATGGCTAGAAGTCTATTGGAAAATAAAACAAAGTATAAATTATACCGAAGGGTTCGTACAGTTTTTGGTCATAAACCCTTTGGGTTTGGCATTACTTAGATGTTTATTGAAGGATACTATTGTGATAATATTTCTGTTCCATGGAGTCATGGTATTGACTTCATTTTAGCCAACGTTTACGTGTTTACCATGTAAAGACAAATTGATTGAAACAAGAATAATTTAGGTTTAATATGATAAATGTTTCCTGGTTTTGAGGATCCTTTCAATTATAAATCAGAAGAAACAATGCACATCTAGCGACAGAACACAATTTTACCTTACTTTATCGAGAACTAGGTTCTTCCTTGTCAACCAAAATAACAACACAATCACGAGCCCTTTAACAAGTGTCGCAGGTTCGTAACCTTATCAACCAACAAATGGATGCCAACACATTAGACGCATCACTTGCGATGCCACAGCCAACATGTCTCACCAATACATCCTCTGTTTCCTTTGGCCATTTTGGGCAATAAGATATCCAACACCCCATTCTTTTCCCTCTTTTATCCCAGCTTCATTGTATTGCAAATTGACAGCATTCCATTGAACGCTGGTTGGGTGATGTGACAATGGGCCCGTCCGATACCTTAACCACTGTGGCTATAGTGCTACTGTGGAAAATAATTATTGCTTACCCTTGCGACAAATTTCTGCGGATTTGATACAAATTTCTCATTACCCGTTACCCAATTCTGCTGAACAGTCAAAACAAACGGAGGTGAACATTATGATTCGTTCAAAAAACTTATCTATTGGATTAATTAGCGGTCATTGGAGGTAAGTCATGATATGAATATGTCTAAAGTTAAATTATCTCTATGAATAAAATGTTAGAACTTGCTATAACTGATACATTTATGACTTTAAAAAGTGGTAAAGAAAAGTTTTAAAATATATATATATATTAATTATTTTGTAAGTATTGAACCTAAAACTAGCAAAATATTACATGAATAACGCTTCTTAGCATGGAATTATATATTTTCTACTTTTGAATATAGTGTAAAATGATGGTTTTAATAAAAATCAGGTTACCCAATTGTGATGATAGGTTACCCTGTACTACCGATCTTTCGCAGTGCGGTTACCCTTTAGTGAGGATATCACATTTGTGAATGTCACCTATTTTACAAGCTTTTCAAGTGCATCAAGGCATTGTTTGGCCAAAAAAAGAGGGGTTGGAGCTAAAGTTTTGTGGGTATAGGGGTGGGGTGTCTGTCTGTCCGTCTGTCCGTCATCTATTATTGTAAACTCCATAACTCAGGAACGGAATGGCGTAGCATGTTGATTCCAGCGGACTTTATCTC
>LQRL01173800.1:59527-70469 GCA_001703475.1 Hydroides elegans
ACCAAACTACAGATTGGCTAAGGAACACAGATTGGCGCTAACATATATATGCATTGTGTCAATATTACAACAACAAGCAATATGATCGAGCCTTTCAAGAAAAGTAGTTATGGCATTGTACTAATAAAAAAGTGCATCATTCATTAAACGTTGATTTTGTATGCTATTTCTCAACACCAACGCTTAGTTCATTCACTAAATATTTATTATTAATTTGTCATGTAACCACTTTAGTAACAAGGACCACAAAGATGCATGCTTGTTAATCAACGTTTTATTGATGTCGGGTGATGCCTTTTCGGGATGCATATGGTCAATAAATTGGTAAGCAGTACTTGTACATGCAATGTACATTCAAAGGCAAACTGTATGTGACCTAAGCTGCATACTGCGATCGGCATTATTTTATATAACGATTTGCCTAGATATATATTTTTTAAAATAAAACACGCATAGACTCTACTTATTTTATGTGATTCTACTTTATATGAGAATAAACCGCAGTTTAAATTGGGATAGAAAGTGGATAACGAGCTTACTCAACTATTACAAAGGTAGGTCATTAATCGATGCATTGAGATCAATATATATTCACTATTATTACATGACATACACATGTTTATATGCCTTAGTGGCCCCATCAAGGTATTTTATATCAATCATATGGTCCATCAATATATTCTTGGAACAATAATTTTAATAGGGTTTTTACTATATTTTTTTAGATATAAATAGAATATGGCACTCGATTTTTATTACTACCCAACTTCCTTCTTCTCACAAAAGGTAAGTAAATGTTTGCTCTATAAATCAATTTTAAGTTTAAACCTCGGTTTTAACTGGCATGGTATGTGATTTTACTCAAATATTGTTGAGAACCAGTCAAGATACATTAACACGTGTTAGACTCAATATCATTGATCAAACCTGCTATTTTAACTTAGGTACGTTAGTATGTGATTGGAAATTTCGGTTTATTAAAGCTACACTTATTTTATAAATGCATCGTTAGTTTGAGCTGGATCATAATAATAGAAGTCTATACTAAAATATATATTTCTTGAAAAAATATATTAAGGCAAATTGACTAATTTCAGGTGAGACTTGCATTGGAGGAGAAACAGATTCCACATAATCTGGTTTTAATCAATCTTCCTGGAGGGGAGGTTCATAGCCCATGGTATATCTCAAAAGTGAATTCAAATGGTCAGGTAGGTCGGCAAAATTTAACATAGCTATGTTTTTTTTTATCGGTTATTGTTTATATTAAAATATCAAATCGGGCAAAAATTTAACATGCATAGACTATGGAATAACAAATAACTTCGATTTGAATCCTCATGTGAAATAGAGTAATAATTTTCCATCATGATCATAATCAACGGAATCGCATGATTGTTTGAATATTTCTTGTGCGATTTCGATGATACATATGGATCGATACTACAGCAAAAATATGCTCACTGTATGTTTCAGGTGCCCGTCATAAAACATGGAGACACTTTTATTGCCGATTCCAATAGCATTATCAAATATCTGGATAAAAACTTTGGTAAATTCATTTTTGATATTCACTAAGAAAATTATTGATTTTCGAACCCCGAAAATCGCTGTCGCTGACAGTTGAAAAATTTCCGTCAATTTCGCAATCATTTTAAATTCCCGGGGCGATATAGAATCCTTACACAAATCTGAGTATGAACTTTGATGTAAAAAATGAGAGTGACGGGGTAATTCTTCAAATATTTTCTAACAATCACCTTTTTAAATAAAATTAATATTTATATAAATTTGTCATTTCTAAGCTGGCAGAACATTGTGGCCAGGTAGCGACAACCCAGAGGGAAAACAGATTGAAGACTTCATGACGAGACATGCCAAAGAATGCAATATCGAAGTATTGACTTATGGCGCTATGTGCAATATCGAACTCACAGATGGAATTCAACTTCCTGCATTTCTATGCAAATCAGGAAGAGGTGTGATTGAACCCCAAATTGAAGCTATGATTGATACACTTGAAACGTCCTGAACTATAAAACTATCAATATGAACTATTGTTTTCCGCTCGGAAGTTCTTCGACAATTCAATTTTGACATTTTGCTCAACACTTTTCTAATACATATTCATCTTCCCTGTATTACACTCATTTAATTCTCCTTTTAGGTATGATGGAGAGAGGCGACAAAAAGCAAGGATTTTTAGCAAAAATTAAGAAAAATCCAGATTTGAAAGAAGAATACGAGAAGAAGATAGCCTTTTGGGATCATTTCGCTAAACAAGTGACGGTAAAAATGGCGTCGAAAAAATGGTTGACCGGTTGTATTCATGCTGTTCAAAAATGATAGAATTCTATATAGTTCGATGTGTGTGATATTTGTTCTCTGGACAAACAATGTTGTTTGAGATATGCTCTCATGAATTCCCTTATGGATTTGTTACATTAAACTATAGTTAGAACGTAATATTTTGATGTTGAATTTAGATTTTATGTACAATTTGTTGTGTAGCTAACAATTAATACATGCACTGTTGTATACATGCACTGTTGTATTTTAAAGAACGTTTTGATAATTGAAAAATGTTTCAGGACAGAGAATGTGTTAAGCAGAAAATTAAAGACTGTAAAGCGTTCTTCGATTACGTAGAATCCATACTTCAGCAAAATGCAGAAGGTAAACATGAATTTCCGGTCTTATTTTAAGATCCTACATTTTCAACAACAACCAAAAATAGAGAAGAAGAAAAAAAGCAATATCTAATTTCGATGCATTTAGCCAAATTTATCTTGAGTTTTTAAATTCCAAGCAAACAGAATTCAAACGAATCACATTAGAATCCATTGAATCCTATTGTAATTGTAAAAGTGGTTCTTCTTTCAGGTGGCAAAGCGGATTTCTTCCTTTTCAGTCGTGAATTCAACATGGCGGACATCAATTTAGCCATAACCCTCCAACGACTGTTTTTCGTCGGGTTGATAAAGGCTGTAGTATACGACGGACGACACCCTTTCGTCGAAAAATATTACGAAAGGGTTCTTAAACGAACGTCGTTTCAGAGGGCTGCGGTGCAAGGATATCATAAAATGAACCTTCTACGAGCGCATCTTTATTTTGCTCTGCGAGATGCGAAAAAGCCGATATTTTGTCTTGCGCTGCTTGGGGCTGCTGGTTATTTCGCCTGGCGATATAACAAAAATGTATAGAGATGTCAAAATGTATTAAGTATGAATTAAAATTTGTATGTCAATCAACAGATTATTGATACTCTTTTATAAAAAAATTATATCGATGATGAAAGTTCAATACAAATTATTCGGCTTCGTTTTGGTGTGAATCGGGATCGCTTTATTATAAATTATTGTTTATATTTTATATTTTTATCAGTTGAAATGTCTTAAGTTAATTTGTATTTGTAAAATAATTACGTTAACTTGTATTTAAAAAGTCATTTAGTTTTAAAGTTTTTAAGTGTCTGTGTTTCGATCAAGACAACGCACTTAATTTAATTTCAAAGTTTCGAAGTTTCTATGTTTCGATCAAGACAACGCATTAAATTTCAAAGTTCAAAAATTGTTTATTTAAAAAGAACCAAAAATAAAAGAAATGACTTACTCAGAAATTATTCCTTAATTATTCTAATTAGTTAAAGCTCGGTCTGAATTTTGAGTTTCCAAAGTCCGCGCTTATAAAGGGAAGGTGGGCGCGACGTAATCGCATCCCGACAATCCCTAGGAATTTGGTAAAAAAAGGTTATAAAAGTTTATGTGAAATTTTGCCTGAAAGCCGATACGATAACGAAAGAGTTTTTATAATTTCTGTTGAGTTTTCCGAGATTTACTAATGCTTTTAAGAGTGATATTTGGGTCATAGACCCAAATTTTGCAAAAAGATAGTTACGAATTTTGGTGTTTTTATATCGGTAAAGCTAGAGCAATTGAGTGGCGGATCTGTTACATAGGCCGAAATGTAAAGTTATCAAACAATTTGACCGACCATTTTCAAATAAATAGATTACGCATGCATAATAAAACAACATATAATATATACATAATACACATGCTCAAATAATATATCATTAAATAAATACTTTTTAAATATGAATCTATTAAAACTAATAAAACTTTAAACAGTATTGCTCGAGGACATATTTAAAGGTTTAAAATTATCATTTTCATTTCAATTTTGAACATTAAAAGCATTTCTAAAATCTATATTTTCCCCTATTTCCAATCAGGAACAATGGTACTGGAATTTGTTCGCGTAGTTTCGAGAGACATAATGTGACCGCAGATAAGGGAATTTATTAATGCTATTATCTGGCGTTAGACGCTCAGCAGAGTGTTAAAATCGATAGCGACGTATTTCCATTAATAACACGTGTAACCATGGGGACCGAGTAGCTATTTTAAGAAAGACTGACGTGGAATTGACGTAGTTCCAGTAACAATGCTCCTCCCTAGATTTTCAAGCAAGAAAGTTGTATGATAAAAATATGCCGAAAAACAAAATATAATAGATAAAGCTAAATGGAAGCCAATTCAGGAAAGAGATTTTGGCCTAAATTAGTACAAAAACTGTATTCAAAAAGCTAAAATTACGGTATCGGTACACACCCTCCCTAAAAAAACTTCGTCCTCGAAGCAATATTAGCAAATGTATTATTTTCATTATTACCACCAATATTAAGATCTTAATCATTATTCCAATTTCTTATATTCCTAACCTATTCTAATTTCTAACATAAAACAGCCAAATGTTCTTGTGATGACTCCAGGCGCCCCGGCAGTATTTCACTCAATAATTTGGGGATCCGGACGGCCACACAGTAGCTTTTTGAAAATTAGGTTTGTAATATATCTGGAAATGATGGTGTGTAACCTGGACAGGTCAGCAATCTAACAACCATTGTTTTTCTTTCATCCAACATCACCTGGAGGTCTTGCTCTTGAGCCTGAATGAAAGTCAGAAATTGTAGCAGTTCGAAATCGTAGGCCTCGGGGCGCTGTCTTCACTGTGATGGCGCCATTTTCAAACGGCCCATCCAGCCACATTGCCTCCCCCCTACGAAGGAGACTCTGTCCACCAACGTTGGATGAAAGGCCACAGGCACCGCAGGGGATCCACTGACCTGTCGCAATGCTGCTTCCTGCGGTGGAACTATCGATTGACCCACTGCAGACGAGTATGAGGGTGGTGGCAGTGGTTGTGGAGGCTGCGATGGCTGCTGTGATAGGGACTGCTGTGGCTGCTGTTGTGGTTGTTGTGATTGGTGCAAATGTGGACCGTTTCTTGATTTGGTTGGCGAAGACCTCAGCGGCGGTTGAAAGCGCGAGGTCCTTGGCGCATCTGTGCAGTGGCGTTCTTTCGGCATGATGATAGATGTTTGATGACTAAAACAAGAATTGAATAGCTTTTCGTTATTAAATTTTGTCTCTAAGAGTTAGTTACTTAAATATAGTGAACACCGAAAATTTGTATATAGTTAATCCAGTCAATTAGCTTTTCCTCAACATGTAAAAGAGAAGTAAATAGTTCGGTACGAGTTAAGTTAATTGCTCGCTGGTTAAGTTCTGTGGCCTCTCTTAGTGTTGTTAAACGACTATTTGCCTTAACCATGTATGACACTAGCTCGCCCTGAAAAAAGTTAATTCTTCCTTTAACAAGGTTATCATCAATCGAAATAGCTTGGATATGTTTACTCAGAGTATTTATATCAGACCCAGTTGCTACACACAAGGATTTGCAGACTTCTCTCACAATATTGAATAAACCTCTTTTCGGACGCGTAATGAAATGTGAGTTTGGTAAAATCAAATTTATTTCCTTCTTCTAAATGTACAAAATGTAGAACAAAATCGATACAATATTGAATTAAAATTTGTAGGACGTGAATTCAGGACTCTATCATCAGATGGTCTGGGTGTTGTTGATCGGCCGGTGAAGTTTAGGACTCTGTGTTGCGAAAGTGTTCGAGTTTCTGTTAATCGGATGGTTCTTGCTCGACCTCTCGTGCCGCGAGTACCGCGACGCTTGCGTACATTGGCGCATGATTCACAAGGCGAATGTAATGCAGGAATCTCTGGCGTTGATAAATTAATTGCAAATGTATGGTGCCATACATTCTGAATAGCTTCCAATACACCTCGGTGTTGAAGCAAAACTCCGTAGTTTTCATGAAACACTGTATGTGGTGCTCTTTCCGTCCGAAGTCGAAGAACCACCAGGCACAATAGACACAAAATTAAATTAATATGTAAAACTCTCATTTTGAATCTGAAACACAATAAAATAACATTTATCATCATTAATCAAACAGTCTAGTGAAGATGAAAGGAAAGTGGCGCCTTCACCCCTCGATCTCCACAATTAGCTGTCATGCCGGCAACATCAATTTCTATTTCTTCTTCCCCGTCGTTGGGACATCATGCCTATCAACATATTCTTTAGCTGCATCATTAAGATTTTTATAAGGTTCATATGTTCGTTGGGAAACAGGAAAGCCCTTCCTATCAATAAGGTACTGCTTCTTTCCTTCCTTGTCATAACGCGCTTTTATAATTTTATTTATTGTATATTCTGGTTCATCTGATTCTTTAAGTGGCGGACAAAGAGATTCCTTCCTTGTCTTAAGAGTTTTTTTCTGACAGTTCAGGGACGTATACCGGAGCTGAACTTTTGGGTAATACGTTTGTATCCTCAGGAACACATGGAGGCACGATAGTGGCTGGCATTAAGTTTTCCTGGCCAATTGGTATGTTAGGAAGGCTAGGTGCTGTAGCCGGAACAGATGTAGGCAGGATGTCTGGCATCACATTGCTCTGGACTAGAGATATGAAGGAAAGACCAGGCCTATACTGTTGTGTTGTCATCGTCTGTGTCGGTTTGGTAGCGATTATATTCACGGATATTTTTTTTTACCAAAAAAAAGGATCACAGGTGTATAAGTTGTTTCTTGTAAGCTGGTTCCGATGTGGGTTTTATCAACGTTACATTCAGTTTCATGATTCAACAAAAGTCGACCTGCAATAAAAATCCTGCTTGAAACGTGAAGATAGAGCGTCGAGTGTCGTCGAGGGTTGATTTTCTTTGGCTGCTGTAATAAAACAGAACCTTTATGAATAGATTGAGATTGTATGCCACTAGTGCGGTTGAAACAGCTATTCACTTTTGCTTCAGACTGCACTCATATGTATCATAGACAGATAAACCTTTGATGGCGTAGTGGTTTGTTGTTTGCTCCTTATCGATAACACTGTTGTGCTGCGGTCATGTTTCGTTTTGCGAAACGGATTACATCTGAAGTGGCGTTATAGCCTTGGCATGCTGCGTCGTTATCTGTAACGGACGGCGTAGTGTCGTTATCTGCAACAGACGAGCTGCAACAGTAGAATTTGGAGTCGTTGAATATTGCCTTTGGTTTCTCGAATAATTGCTTGACTGGGGTCAGCAATTAGGAAATGTGAGTGAATGAGCTTTTCCTTGGCTGTCGGCTTGCTCTTTTTATTTGCAGATATCCATTGCAAATTATATTTTTAAAAATAAATCATGACACAACCTCACATTCCTGAATTATATACTGATAAGGATAAGTCAAATTAACACAAAACGAGTTGCGTAATAATTGATATATATTCACAGCTGATTCACACACAAATCACTATCATGTAAATATAAGCTCCTAAGTGATGGTATCGCTGCTATTGGCATATTGAAATCACAAGATGAACATATTTCAGCGCATGGCCATATAGAGAATAAATAATGCAACTCACTGAGATTTTAAAATGGCCTTTTGAATGGAACACTCTTGCTGAAAACGCCTGCGACTGCCGCTCACATAGCAGTGGATAGCACATTCCACGACTATTCCATAAACACTCTTGTTGATTTTAGCGATCCATACTGACTAAATATGCGCGCAGTAGCGACATTGGCCATGCTCACATAAAACAAGTTTACACACTACTGTGACTCCATATGACGTCGGCATACACTCATGAAATCGTAACTTTAACGATTGCGCGTTGGGAGGGGAACACTGTGTTGGGCCATTTCCATAGCGACGCATGCCTTTGAAGCGACGGGCCACTTTCGTTGCGACGGGCCACTTTCGTTGCGACGGGCCATTTCCCATTGCGACACGTGCCTTTAAAGTGATTTATTTTTCATCAAGCGGAGCGATAGCCTTTTGGAATCACTAGATCCACATCGTGCGAAAAACGCTGCGTGACATAGCGTTACCTATTGATGATTCGTTGAAGCCGCAATCTACCGCTTGAGAGCTGCTGAAAGTGATGCGATACGGAGCTGCTGGACGTGATGCGATACGCTGCTTGCTTACAGACTGCCGAAATACTCTCAGCAACGGGTAGTGCTGCACGCGATACAAGCAATGCAGAGTGTGACAGGAGGTTGTCGGCGTTTGGTCGTTTCTTACCTGATACACCAGATACCTGTAAATGCCGATGGACACTATTCCTCCGTTGATTTGTGTCATGAGGACCACGAGTAGACCATTATATGACCCGTTTTAAAACTGCTAAAAATCTATCATTCGCGTCATTTATATTTAAAAAAAAATTCGATTAAATATTCACTTATTTCACTTTTCCCATTTTTTCAGCATTTATAGCACCTTGAAACGTTCACTGGTTGGATTGTTCACAATATTTATACAGCATGTCACTTAGAATATTCATTTCAATCACGATACAGTCCATGTAAACATTGGCTTCAACATAAAATTATAATTGATAGAAGAATCACTTGTTTGAAACTCAATATTTCTTAATTATTTTTTTTTTCATTTCAATATAACAAACTTTTTTTCACTTTCACAATTTTTAAAATAAAATATCATATCAGAATGCATTGTCACTTTCCATAAATTGCTTTAAAATCACTATTCTCACTTTCGTTAAAATTAATCGGTTGATATTTCTTATTAATCATAAGCTCAAGTCTTTCTGTATTCCTTTATATTATTTTTCCGCCAACTTAAAAATTTACTGGCTCCAGCCAGTATTCATTTAGACCCTTTAGACTCATTTCATAAGATAAATACGAAAATAAACTTACTCACAGTATTTTCTATGGTCCGATTGTGGCTTGCTTGTATCCATTAAAATGGTGTTCCTTTTGTTTACGTTCCGATCCTTCGTTATCATTGCTGATAAGATTTCTAAAATATACTATTTGCAGCGGTACCTTGTTAAGTAGCAAAACATGTATTGTGATTAACAAATAGAAACATTCTTCAAATGTATACATGTCATTATATAACAAAAAATGTACAACGAGAATGCATCCAAAGTTCAGTTTGTAAAAAAGAAAGTTATCGAAACTTAAATTTTTATAATTTAGCAACTGAGCATTTCTTATGTTCGATTTCAATTCTAATGTTAGATTTCAATTCTAATGTTTGATTTCAATTCTACTGTTAGATTTCAATGTGTTTATCGTCTCGCATGTGACACATAACGGTTACATTTATTTTTACAAACAAACACTATCGTCACTATTTACAGTTGTACGTGGAGGGAAACCTAGGCAAAACCCATCGATCAGTGAAAGCACATGATCTTTTGAATGCCCAATTACGAAACTCGTTTCTGTTATTAGATCGTCCAACAAAAAACAATCCCCTTCTTGTAAAAAATTATTCCGTTTTATGCTAGCGGCGTATTTAGACATTTTTTATCTTTTTGCAAGATCATCCCACAAAACAACAGCACCATTCGGATATTTGGTTAAAATATAATCGACTGCCATATTCAACAGTTCGGAACATCAAAGGAATATTTAAGGAGACCTTTTTTATTTTATTCAACAGTTTCGTAAATTAAATAATATCGTTAATTTTTCCCAAGGAGACCTTTTTATTTCTTTAAATGTAATTAATTTTACAAAGTCATTGAGAAATGACTTGAAACCGGATCTTCCACCATGAAACGAGATCGCTTTATTATAAATTATTTTAGATTGTTTATGAGTTGAAATGTCCTAAGTTAATTTGTATTTGTAAAATAATTACGTTAACTTGTATTTAAAAAGTCATTTAGTTTTAAAGTTTCTAAGTTTCTGTGTTTCGATCAAGACAACGCATTTAATTTAATTTCAAAGTTTCGAAGTTTCTATGTTTTGATCAAGACAACGCATTAAATTTCAAAGTTCAAAAATTGTTTAAAAAGAACCGAAAATAAAAGAAATGACTTACTCAGAAAGTATTCCTAAGTTAAAGCTCGGTCTGAATTTTGAGTTTCCAAAGTTCGCGCTTATAAAGGGAAGGTGGGCGCGACGTAATCGCATCCTGACAATCCCTAGGAATTTGGTAAAAAAAGGTTATAAAAGATTATGTGAAATTTTGCCTGAAAGCCGAAACGATAACGAAAGAGTTTTTATAATTTCTGTTGAATTTTCCGAGATTCACTAATGCTTTTAAGAGTGATATTTGGGTCCCAGACCCAAATCTTGCCAAAAGATAGTTACGAATTTTGGTGTTTTTATATCGGTAAAGCTAGTGCAATTGAGTGCGGATCTGTTACATAGGCCGAAATGTAAAGTTATCAAAACAATTTGACCGACCATTTTCAAATAAATAGATTACGCATGCATAATAAAACAACATATAATATATACATAATACAAATGCTCAAATAATATATCATTAAATAAATACTTTTAAAATATGAATCTATTAAAACTATTAACACTTTAAACAGTATTGCTCGAGGAAATATTTAAATGTTTACGATTATCATTTTCATTTCAATTTTGAACATTAAAAGCATTTCTAAAATCTATATTTTCCCCTATTTCCAATCAGGAACAATGTTACTAGAATTCGTTCGCGTAGTTTCGATAGAGTAAAAGGTTATCCATGTAAAAGGAGCAATAAACAGAATCACGGAATGACAAAACGTTGGTTAGAGACATAATT
>LQRL01173810.1:24818-36412 GCA_001703475.1 Hydroides elegans
ACACTCTTGCCCTTTCTTTGGTTAGCCTAATGGTTGACACATCTGGTCAATCAAATCTAGTCTAGACGCATCTAGGGTTCCCTACACCAAGCGAACATACTGAAAATTCTGCAGCTTTTTCGAGGCCGTTTCTAGCGAAATTAATACTACATTAATAAATGATCTTTGTTTTAGTTCCAAAATCCAAAGATTCACACACAGCTAATGGAATAAAAGTATCTCACACATGGTTTAGATATTTGTTTTTCTTTCAGCAAAATAATTACCATATCGTCGGAATAGATATTTGTGGTTTAATATGCGATCTTTCGTTTAACTCGAAGTGTTATCCTCTTTATTTTAGATGCTTAATAGCAACATGGCATGAATTTTTGAAATAATTAATAGTGTCTCTTACATTTTTCTTTACGATGCATATTTCTATTTGAAACAAAACATGCATCAATGTTCTCATTTCAACAGGTAACCATAACAACGCTGCGCTGCCTCAACTTCCTGTTTCGCATGCCACTTCCGTCTCTCAAAGAGCACGTGGTCGCCATTAGCAACCAGATGTTCGTGCTGCTCAACAAGTACGCGTGCACTGGCGCAGCTATGAGCGAGGACAACTTCGAGTTGATGCAGCAGTGTTTCAAGGTATGGCTACTTTGCTAGGTTGAATGTTTCTTTAGTGATCAACCTTGCACGGCATGTGTTGATGTAGAAGACTGAGTGTTCTGATGTACATTGTATGTATATCCTGCTAGATTGCTATTTGAAAGGATCAGTTTGAGTGCTGTAGCTAAGGGTAAGTAGCTTAAGAATTAATGAATAATCACATAAAGTGATGCACTCGATAGACCACATTTAAGAGGGAAATGCGCAATGTGTCACATGATTTCTGATCCATGAATATTGCAAGACCGTTCCTTTGACCTCGACTCTGAATGTGATAGACAAACATGTAGGCCCCTATACATTTTTCCTTTAACATTTTCCAATATACAAAAAAAGAATGGTTCGTTTGCTTAAAGAAACTTTTCTTTTTATATCAAGATTTTAGATAAACTTGTTTTGAGCTATTTTGTTCTTGTTATTCAAAGGCCATGGCGGTATTAGTGCGCGACATCCAGTACCACACGATCGAGGGCGATCAGCTTAAGGTGTTGCTTGGTTACGCCGAGCAGGATATCCATGACTACACGCGCCAGGGCACTGCGTTCACGCTTCTCAAGGCTATACTTAACAGGAAGCTTATCACACCAGAGATGAATGAGGTCATCGTCAAGGTAAACAAGAGATTGTTTTTTGTTGTGTCAGATTTGTATGTTTCCGTTCTAATGCGGAAGATAGCATTTCATATGAGTTTTAATTAAAGTAGATTTTTATTCGGAAAAAAAAGAAAAGAAAAGAAAAAGATGATTCTGACCAATTTTACAGCACGGAATAAAATATCTCTTTGATTTTGAGTTATTAATGACTTATATTTATTTGTGTTTTGGTAGGTTGAGCAATTGTCTATCCAGTCCCAGGACGCAAATGTTCGCCAACAGTGTCGTCAGGTAATTCTTCAAAAATATGTTTAAACACTTATGTTCAATATTCATGCGCAAATTTTAAAGTTACCTGTTACGAATTTACTCTAAAAAACATCATGTTTTGATTGAATACTAAGTGTATGCCTTACATTTTATGTGTTTTTATATGAAAATGAGGTTTCTCACATTACATGATTAAGATATGTTATTACAAATACACATTTGCATAGGTGGTCTCTGTGTAACTGATGGACTACCCCGTTTGTTAAAACAATCATTGTTAAAGTTGAAGTCAAAATAGATTTATATTTCTAAAACAATTACTCGAAAACACCTTATTTCCTTAGGTGGCCTCTGCGTACCTGATGGACTACCCCGTGGGCAACCGTCTGCGCAAACACCTCGAGTTCTTCATTCGCCAACTCGAATACGAGCACGAAGCCGGTCGCCAGTCTGCGCTTGAGATGCTCGTTACTTTCTTCAATATCTTTCCTACTGCGGTGCTCGTAGTGTATTCCGGTTTGTTCTTCCATTTTTTGTTTTGTGGTTTGTTTTCATTTTATTCTCTGGTATTTTTGGAAGGCTGGGGGCTTGGCCCTCTACGATGGGTTGTTATTCCCCGTGAAACGGAGGGATATAGGTTTGGATTTGTCCGTCCGTCTGTCTGTCCGTCCGTCTGTCTCACTTTGAGGGTGGGTGTTTTGTGGACATCACATCTCCATCAATGGAAGTGCCTAGAGGTTTTTTTCGTTCATTTAGCTTACAACCAAGGATCGTAGATGTGCAACGTCAAGGTTTCAGTTTGATCGGCCAAAAATTGTCCGATTTACAGCCCTCTGAACTTAGGCGAAATTCGTGTTTCCCTTAGCCTTAGGGTGGGTGTATTGTGGACGTCACATCTCCATCAATGGAAGTGCCTAGAGGATTTTTTTTTTTCGTTCATTTAGCTTACAACCAAGGATCGTAGATGTGCAACATCAAGGTTTCAGTTTGATCGGCCAAAAATTGTCCGATTTACAGCCCTCTGAACTTAGGCGAAATTTGTGTTTCCCTTAGCCTTAAGGTCCGTGTTTTGTGAACATCACTTCTCCATCAATGGAAGTGCCTAGAGGTTTTTTCGTTCATTTAGAGTGAGAAATACGTTGTGAGAAAGACGTGGTGAGAAAGACGTTATTAGAAAGACACTGTGAGAAAGAAAAAACACATATCACCTTCTATTTTTATTTTTTTGTCGTAGAAGTGTTGTTCTTTTCAAATTTTGAATATTGTATTGTTATGTTTCCCCTTCACTCACCATCCTGCATTGTAGCATTGTTGAAGTCCACGGTGGATCCTAGGTCACTGACCTTCTAATTATATATGAAACACATTTACATTCATTCAGACAAATGATACACAGACACTGCTGAATGCAGCCATGACAACAACCTTTGCTTCTAGCGCATTTTGAACAAATGGAAAGGTTGTATCAATATTCAAAATTATTTGTTTTGTGTTTGTCCATTTTATTTGAAAAATGCAAAATACATATAAATATAATTTTTAGTAAAGTTTCAAGATAAAATTGGCATTTATTTATACATTTTAATGATGACACACAGGTTTGTTCTTCCTGCCTCTTGCGTCGCGCTGTGTCAATGATGAGTCGGCGGATTGTAAAAAGCAGGCGCAGCTGGCGATTAAGCAGTTGCTGTCAAAACTGGATGCCAATCGGAGGGATGTTCTGTTCAATATGTGTGTCACGTGGATGCAGGAGTCAAATGTGAGTAATGGAACAAATTCTCAGAGAAGGCTTGCTCGTTAAGAATGCATCAAAATACGAACAAACTCGTTTTGATCAATGATCAAACCATTGTTTGATAAAAAAAAACAGATGTTGCGTCCAATATCTACCATATACGGCAGATGCCTGTTTATTTATTGATTCTTTAGATGATAATATGCGCACAATATATATCCGTAGCAGTGCTGCGAACACATCACTTTCCCGCAACTATGCAACTATTGTTTTTATGTGTTTTTTGATAATGTCATATTTCGAATAATATGCATGTAGAACTATACTAGAACTAAAAATGCACGTTATAATTGTATTGCAGCGTCTTATGAGAAAACTAGCTGCCATCACCATGGGTCCATTCGTGGCCGTCGAAGCGAGCGCCTTCGAGCGCCACCTACCCACCCTGCTACCCGTCATAGAGCACCAGTTGCAACCCACAAAATACGAACAGGTAGCAAGTTCATATTATATCATGTCATATGATGATTTCAATCATAAGTACCGGGTATAATGTTCGAACCACATACCTCACATATTTTAGCTCAAAAAACACTATGAAAAAAGCATTAAGACAAACACATAAAAATCACTCAATCATAGCACAATTAAAATACCGGAAATGAAGAGTTGCACCTTGTAAGTGGACGTAGAATTAAATATGATAAAGCAAAATCAAAAGATTTCTACCATGAATTTTTAGAATTCGAAAAAAGAACCTGCAAAAGCCCTAAATATGTGGTCAGAAACCTATAATTTTGATGAGAATTTATTTTATGAAAGTATGGTCCTTTCAAAGGAGTGTACAAGTGAACCGGCTTTATTATCAAATCAATTTAAGATACTTCATAATATAACAAATTGTAGGAAAAATCTTTTCAAATGGGGCATAGCTATAAATGATAAATGTGAATTTTGTAACAATACACTTGTAGATACTTTAGTTCATGCGTTATGTGAATGTTACCACACTAAACGATTTACTGAGGAATTGTTCCGACGCCTAGATCGGGAGAATATATATAGAAACAATACAAGTTTTATATTTTGTGTGAATAATTTAGCTCTTAATATGATATTCTTAATTGTCAAAAAATATAAACTATATGTTAGAACATTTAAATTAGCATTTTCATCAAAACATGTAATACAACAAATTTACGACCGCATTATTGTAGATCAAAGAGTCTAAGTCAATACAAGTTTAGTATAAAATGGGTTAAGTTTGACTACCTTATAAACGAAGCAATAGCTTATCATGCTGACTGTTGTTAATTATACAATATTGTGTCCCTTGGTTGTACAATGTATTGTTGTCTCTGTAAAACTTTGTCTTCAGTAAGTGTAAAATGTGTCTATGTTCTGTATTGTTTGATGTTACATGCATTTGTGTATTTCAATAATTATACATCATTGTACATGTGTAATGTTGTACATTATACATCATTGTTGTGTAATATCAAATATGAAAAAAAAAAGTTCATATTATATTGAATTATTTCAAATGATGTCAATTATAATTGTCAATTATAATTATCAATAACATATGAAAACATGTGTGGCTTTGTCACGATCACTATACGTATCATTCGAAAGTTGTCCTAAATGAAACTGAAATATCCATTTTTATGTTAAATGATTTAATTTATTCTTTGAAGTTAAAATGTTGCCTCTTCGTGTCAGCTAAAACATCAAATTCCAATACATTAGTTGTATTTTTGCACCAGTGTTTATGTTCTCTTTTTTTTTTTCTAGTGTGACAGCGAAGGCGAAATGAAAGAACTTGATCATTTGCTATATAATTTGCTAAATCTGCTTACTAAAATTCTACGCGAGTGTGACATCATTCGAAACAAAGCTTACGCCGCAGAAATGTCCGACATTTGGGGTAAGATGTCGTTACTTTGCATATGATATTTATATTTAAATGTCATACTCATCTATCAGAATTGACAAGTTTAGCATAAAACAATACCTTTCATTCAATATAAAATGATATATCAACTTCAATCCTGATAAGTTGTTTTACACAAATCTACACTTTTGTATGTTAAGCGAGTTTATTAATCACAACTTGTGTATTAAATGAAACCTAACATCTTATTTGAAAGAGCACTAAGGCCCGGAAAGATAAAATTTGAATTCAAAATGTTTTAACAACTGATTTTAACAGAGAACGTCCTCGCTCATTGTGAGCACGCACACACGTGGGTGAGGCTAGCTGCTGCTCAGTTGTGGGGTTTGTACCTGGCCGCCTGGTCCCCACAAGAACTACTGGATGCTAATCAGTCTCAAGACATTAAAACCAAACGACGAAAAAAGGATGATGACCAGTCTAATCGGAAGAGTAGCGGAGAGTGTGAATATCTAGTCAACAATGTTGAAGAAAGGGTATGGCATATTTTTTAATCGCGAGATTCATATGCGGAAGAAAACATATCGGTATTATTTGTTACGTACTTAGGTATTTTATTTGCTTCAGGCCATAGATTAAATTTTGAACCGATGCATATAACATTGTTTTATGCGACATATAAATTCATTCAAATGGCTTAAAAATGACTTTCAGAACGATTGTCGGACCATGTGTTCTAACTTCTCATATTTATTTCAGCTACACGTTCTGTGTGGTGCATTTTGCAGACAAATCACGCTTGTGACCAGCACCGAGGGTGACCTTGCTGATCAGGTAAAAATAAATATTTTCAGCATAATCCAAGAAAAATTGATCTAATGCTTTCTTAATAATCTTCGTTGTCTGCTAACCACTTGTACCCGGTATATGAGAAGAAGGATATGTCATAGTGAAACATCAGGATCTAATTATGTTAAATAACAAACTCATATATAAACCAATTATATTTAATCATTGAATAATAATCGTCTTAACTTAATGAATTTACACCCTACTTAATAGCTCTTCGTGCATAGTATACTACCTTTTTGCTTGCTCTGTAAGCCAATTCTTTCTTTTGCAGATTGTCAAAAATCTAGTATTCATCGGTAAAGTTCTCATACTCAAAGAAGAACAAACACCAACGGATGCAACACAGACCAAGGAATCGACCGATATCACAGAATCAAGGAAGCGAAACTTGTCAATTGGTGATGAGGATGACGATGATGATGAAAATGAAAAGTCGGTGAAAACAGCCTCATTAAGATGGCTGTTACGAAAACTATGCAAAGAAGCGTTTGCTGAGGCAGCCACAGACCGATACAAAACTGTGTTGGTATGTATATTTACTAAGTGGTTATACGTAAGTTGATGAAGGGATAATAATGTGTTATATTTGAAGAGTTTCACGTCAATTCTACTCTGAACATCCTTCTTCATCTTGATGAAATAGGACTGCAGCGTACTCATCCTAAGCCATATTATGCCTTGATGACTGCGTATCAGGCTCAAATGCAAGAGTGCATTACATTCTATCTATTTGTAGTTCCCATTTATGACAAATGTATTCAATATTCAAAATGATAAAACAGTTATTTAAAAATACATATACTAACATCGATGCTGTTTATGTCATACAGAGAAACAGTGTATTTAAATGGTTGGCTGCGATGGGTCTAGAACTGGGCCAGACCAGAATTAAACAACACTTGCCAACTATGCTTCGTCCTCTTGTGAGAGAATACACTGATTCGTCTGGGAACGAAGGTAAGAAAGACAATTTCATAATGTGCTATCAAATGTGACGTTTACTTCGAAAAACAGCACAAGTGTGACATAATTGGCAACGGCCTCTCTTTTAAAAGAAATCGGCTAAAGAAAGCAAACTTCTGAAAATAACACATATGTGACTTAAAACGCTAAAAAAATTGCGTTCGCAAAAAGTTCAAAAATAAGGCTTTTAAAAATTATTCTTATTGACAAGAAAATGCCTAATATTTTTTTTTCAGAGAGTGACTTGAAGAAGTTAGCCCAAGAGGTGCTTGACCTATTGAAGAAAGTGGCAGGAGTTGAAGTATTTAGTACGCAGCTAACTGAAGCCCAGAAGCAACTGGCTAGGCGCAGAGGATACCGAAAACAGGCTCGCGTCGCTGAGGTAATCATTAGTATTTATGAATGTAATATACACAGCAAAGAGTTCAGAGTTTATCAGCAGAGGTTCGAAAATGATATTGAAATCGTGTGCGTATTGTATTCGAAATAGCGTAAAGAAGTTTATTTACTGAGATTTGAAAATAAGAGATTTAGGAATGCCAAAATAGGGCAACGTGAAGTCAAATGTTTTAATTTTTAAATCAAATCCATTGTAATTGCATCTACTATGAAAAAAAATCTATAATCATTCTGCTTCAGTCAATTTGAAATAAGCTTTACTGCATTAAAATATCAATAAGCGTATTTTTCTAATTTTAATAATATTTTGGAAATAAGTCGTATAAAACATTGTTATAAGTATGCTTTTTACCAACTTTGCAGGTCATCACAAATCCACAAGCTGCAGCTATTCGAAAAGTGAAGAAAAATCTGGGGAAACGAGATTCGAAGAAACGAAAAATGTATGAGAGGAAACCCTATAAACTAAAGAAACAAAAATATTAAGGCGACTATTTAATATGATGTTTGAATGTGTGTCATGATTGGACCAGCATCCATATCTTGATTCAGCTTACGTTATTGATAATACGTTTTAGAAAGTATCTTCATTCGTGTTTGTGCTTTTATTTTGTTTTGTTCTATGTAGAAATTAAGGAGAGCGGCTGGACTTTGAACATTAAGATATAATTGAATAAAGTAAATAGAGTTTGATATATGCTACATTTACATGTACATACACATTTGGTAAGTTGATAAACATAGCCGTGCAAAAAGCTATATAGTGAGCAATTAAAAATGTTATAACATGATCGTGTGAAATTTCAATTAGAAAATGGTATGATTGTTTTGTACGTTTTCCTATAAATCACAAGGATCTATTTGATATGCAAGGATTTGTTGAAAGTCGAAATAATATGTTCTTATTGTGATTACAGAATAAAACATTAATATACACGCATATCATGGTTTATTTGTATTTTTATTACGACTTCAAAAGTAAGCACTGTGGAATAACAAACAGGTACACTCGTGATCTATTATATCTATGTTGAAAGATAATTTAAAAACAATGCATCATGGATAACATTAACATACCAACGCAAACCATAAGCAATTAAATCAAGGTTAAAAATAAGGATTATAACTATCTTTTGTTTTCTGAATAATCATATGATTATAAAATGGAAATAAAATAGAGCATTTTTTATCACATAGCAAAGATAGCAAGCAATAGTTGTACGTGATTAACATATTATCTATAATTAATACGATACAATATATTGAGACATTCTTATATTTCTTATCGGGGATATGAATATATTTATAATGTCTTCGTTTCTATAAAAAATGATAAAATTCCCATCAATTTTGATATAAAAATCATATTTTCTCTACCAAGTTCAAATATATATGTAGTAAACAAGCAGTTTTTTTTCGGTTAGTATTAACTCGGAACATATTTCATTTGTACAATGTACCTTCAAATTTACTTGGAGCCTCCAATCGAGTAATACGAACTAAACCTTACCTACACGTATCTAAATGGAACTAAACAATGACTTAGGAATTAGACATAATGACTAACTGAAAACCTTCATAAAGAAATTATACAACAAAGACAGTGCTGGTCACACTCGCGGGATGAAATTTGGCTTTCAAGAATGTTCTTTCATAAAATCGTATAACACATTATTTTGTTTTTTAGCTATGTACAAAGCAGCGATTATTGAGTCCATCTACAGAGCGGGAAGGCCGGCCTTCTCACGACATTTATGGATGAGTGCTCGTAACATGAACTGCTTAGTAGACAAGTTGCGCACTTGCTGAAAACAATCAACACAAAATATATTATTATTATTATACCAAGTTGATAACCGTACATGTTTACCTAAATCGTTTAACTTAAAGGCAGGCTGTACTTTAGAACACAGTTACTTAATATTATTTATATAAAAGATCATAATGCATACCATTTTATTAAATATTGTTTACAACGAAAGGGATGTTTGTTTAATACTTCAACCTTTTACTAAAGTTTACCCACATTTGAATATCTATACCTTTAAAGATAGAAACAATTATCAAACTATCAAATCTGCAAAGGCTTCATTTATTTCCACCACTTTAATGCGTTACATTTCCCTTCTGTATTTGTTTTGAAGCCTTATCATCATCTCAACTTCCAGTGCTTACCTTAAGAAAGACGTCTAAATCTATAACGCCCTTTCGAAGGGCTTCTCCTAAATAATAAATAGCATCTTCTGTCGCTTGTTCTTCTGCAAATGCATTCAGTAATCTGGAAGAAAAATAGGTAAAGCACATAAACATATTGTTAAGTACATCCATTCATATAGCAATGTGCATACAATAATCACCAGTTCACGTTTATTAGAAATAGTGTGGGTTACATGTAAACTATGCTTGATACAGGAATATAAATTCTTAAATTTACTTGGCATATACAAAACGAAAAACCTTTAGATTAAACCAAATCTGGGTATCCTAATATTTGAAAGTCAGAATCATATTCAAAGTAATTAATGTGCTCACAATAAAACTAATTCACGATTAATAGAAATAATGCGTGTTAATTTTACCAGTAAACTATGCTTGGTACAGGCTAAAATCACTTATAAATTCTAAAATTCACATGACATATACATAACGAAAAACCTTCAGATTTAACCGAATATGAATATCCTAACATTCATTTGAAATTTGAAATAAAGAAAGAAAAATAATTTCATACCACCCCTCTGGATATCCTAGCATCTATTTTTCAATAAAAATCAAAACAGAATCATTTTAGACAGCCAACACACTGTTCATAAAAAAACATATTAAATATCATTTCCAGAAATCAACTCTCAATAAATTTCAATCCCTAAAATGCCAGATTAAGACAACCATATCACTCACTGTTTATAAAGCGGGCATGAAGGCATCACAGCTTCGTCGATATCGGGTTCCTCCTGACCGCTCATTTTCTGCAACACCTCTTTGATCTCTGTGTCTTTCTCGCGCAATAAAGCGATGTTTCCGTCTACTTCATTCTATGGAAACAAAATCATAGCATCATATTACGAGTTATATGATACAAACTAGAAGGTCAGTGACCTTGGATCCCCCGTGAACTTCAACAATTCGTAGATGCAGGATGGTCAGTTTTTACTAAAATTAACCGTGGAAATAACGAACTATTTTGCGAATAAACAAGATCATGTGATGAAAGAAAAACAGAGTAACATCTTGCATCATCACTCACTTCTTTCTGAAGACTGAAGACCTCTCTTGAACTGACGAGACCAGTTGGCAAAAGTATCCTCAATTTATAAATTAATGAAAATCTGCTCTTATAAGCACGAGCTCATATAGCACATCCGAAACGCTTTTGATAGGCAATTGACACGGCCAGTGAAGCAAAAAGATAATTTCATTACATTTAATTATGCTTATATAAGCACGATTGCTTATATAAGCACATCCCAGATTCTTTTGAGATGCAGCTGACAAGGCCAGTGAAACATATCATTTAACTTACATAGCAAATATGCTTATATAAGCACGAATACTTTTGTAAGCCAATTCCAAACGCACCAGGCTCTCCAGATAGGTGTTAACACATCTCTATTAATTTGCTGATTAATATGCTGATATAAGCATGATTGCTAATAAATATGCTCATATAAGCATGATTGCTTATAAAAGAAGCGAAGAGAAGAACATCATTTCACTTATCTAAAAAATAATATGCCTATACAAGCATGTTTGCTTATATAAGCACATACCACGTACTTAAATGATAATATCTTATATTATCACCCACATATCCTCATCTGAATATGAATTTTTCGCTACTTTTTAAAGTACTTCAAAATCGACAATTTTCAACCGATCGAGATGACGCCATGACGAGGCACGACTTCAGACCTTGGTTTTAATGTGTATTAAATTAAAAATATCTAGCTCAATTCCTTCATACCAAACTCGCGTGTACAAAGTACTTAACATCGGGTTAAATTGTTGAAATCGACAATTTTTAAAGTGTTGCAGAATCGACAATTTTAGACTGATCGAGATAAAACCTTGACGAGGCACGACTTCAGACCTCGGTTTATACAAGAATTAATTATGACAGGTCTAGCTCAATTGCTTCAGACCAAACTCGCCTGCACAAAGTGCTTGGCATCTGAAAAAATGTTTAAAATCGACAATTTTTAAAGTGCTCCAGAATCGACAATTTTCAACC